>JAHPZR010025316.1:0-27574 GCA_019787425.1 Platygyra sinensis
GGGAGGGCTGGGTAGCATTGGTAAAAGAAAATTTAACGTTTACAAAATATCACTCTCCTAATGTAACCAGGACTGACGTATCCATATAAGACGACTCTGGGCTGACGTATCCCTATTAGACTACACTGGGTTTCCTGTGTTTCAAATAATTATTAATACCTTGTGACTTATATTGGATTTAAAGCTGGCCAAATCAATTTCTTTTGATGAGCGTCTTGTTCTTCTGTGGTGACTATGCAATTGATTCACATCCACCGCGGTACTAAAGGTTCCATTTCCATTCAGTTCAGTCGAAATTACTTCCACAAGGAGAAAATCACCATTGGCATTAACCTTTACAACCTATTTGGGAGAAAATTCAACCCCAGAAAGGCTGAGCCCCAACAACAACAACAACAACAACAATAGGAGGAATAAGGCAAACTTCAAAAGGGAGCTCTAAGTGAGGTAGACTGCGAGCATTCTTTTTCTTTTCCTAGCATTTTCCTTGCATTAGAGATGTTTCACCCTTAGAGCTATCGAGTAGCAAGCGGCAAGCGACGAGCCGCGAGAAGCGCGGGCGCAGAGAAAAAGGAAAAAGAACGAGTCCGTTTTTTTCCCTGCCTCTCCCTATTCCCCCTCAATTCTTTCCCTAGTTTGCATAATATTATCTGAGTTCCGCGCGCGGAGGATTTCAGGAACAAAACCAACCACTGGTAGTCTATAAGTGAGGAAAAAAGGAGAATGAGAAACATGGGCTTCTTTTCTCCCTTAAAGAACGGTTTTCCCATTTTTTTTTTTTTATTTTTTTATTGTAGGGCTGTCCATCAGTAAATTCTATTTTGACATGTGGGAATTAATCCATCACAGGTAAGGTAAGACAAGAAAATGGTAACCTACTAATTTCTTACCTAATTGCAAACGGCAGTCAAAGTACAAGTTGCAGTTTTTGTTTTTCCCTTAACTAAGACATACCTTTGCCATGTAGCCACTGCTTGGTCTTCCTATAATTGAGTCATTGACTGCAAAACGATCAGCGCTTTCTTCCACTGCTGAAAGCACAAGTCCTGGGTTGTTGTCTCCTCCGCTACAAAACACCGACTGGGAAAGTGTCCGTCTACTTTGTTTCAGTCTGGAGGGTTTAAAAATTAGATAAAGCGCCAGAAATTAACTACGTTCCGTAGACTGAAGTTTCATAACCATTACACAATCATTGCCTCGTCATTTTAATATAAACGTATTGTCGTATCATGACCCCGCAGACGGTAAGATGTACACATCAGCTATGACTAATTTATTTGTAGAACAGGCCAAGGCAGATTTCTTAGCATGGCGCTTCTTCCATTATTTTCACCTGCCTTTTTACATGAAATATTAATGTCAATAACGCGAAATTGAAGGTTTTTCGGGCAGTGGAACAAACATATAATTGAGGATTCGTCAATTTGGTAGTTCGGTTATTACTGGCAAAACTTCTTCACTTCAGGTCAGACCATGCATACACGGATGCGTCCCAAGGAACGTATAGTTCTTTATTCATTTGAACTAACAACAGCGTGGCAAAAGATGCATCAGTTTGTTTTGAATTAACTTTTTAGTTTTGAATTATGCGCATACCTTTTGCGATTTTGTTGGGGTCACGTAATTTGCATATATAATTACTCACTGAGGATTATGCAGGATTTCTGCACAATTTTTGGGTTCAATAGATTTGAGTGTGTTTAGTCATTGATCAAATTGCAGAATTTCTGCATGATATTTGGGCTCAGCAGATTTTAGCGTACTTAGTCATTGAACAGGGTGCAGAATTTCTCAAGCTTTAATTTTCTTAAGCTTTAGCATGGAGCAGGCTCCGACAAATGTCGTAGTGGTCGAAAGTAGAAAAAAAAAAAAAGTTTGGACAAAAAAAGATTAGTTTCGAACGCATTCGTAACGTGTAGTACTCATGCATGCACGTGGCTAAAAAGAGGGAGTTGGAGAGGAAACTAATCAGGAAAGTATATCTTAATTTTAACCATTCTGGTAATGCTTTTGTATGCTACACTTTTGCCTGGTATAAATCGCGTACTTACGTTTCTTCCAAGTAGTACTATAGTACTTTTCAGAATTCATGTTTCGCTACATTGCATAACGCAGCAACATTATTTTTTGTAAATGTATTTTATCTCACTATACCTGGTGGCATTCAATTGAGAATACTCGTTGCATCGCTGAAACTTTGTTTCCAAGTATCCTGTGTCGTTGGTTTTATGAACTGAAACAACAGTCTCGATGAACCCACCACTCACGTTTGACGCTACAATGTCGCCTATCTTGGGGACCGTAAGGTTTTTCTTCATCACCAGGTAATAAGAGTGGACAAGGACGTTTCCAATCTCGTACGTGTGCCCAAGACACTTATACACTGGAATTGAATAACACAATATAATGCCAATCAAGATCAACTCAAATGGATAGGCTTGGAGACACCTCGTTATGCATTTCAAGTCGGCTGCTTACATTCTCTGAAAAAGATTCCCCTTCGGCAATTTCTTTGCTTTGTTTACCATACAAATACAGCTACAACAAATGAATCTTTTCCGCTGGACCGAAGCAATATTTATTTACATTAACTCAGGGCTACATGCACTTTAAAATTTAATTAACATGCATTTTGGTGTGTTTCGAAGAGTCACGTAATGTCACCAAGGTGGAAATTTAGACAACTTTTCCTGTAAACTGTAAATAGAGGTTAAAAAAAAAAAAACATCAGTGTTAATGTCGCAAATACAGTCAGAAATAAGCTCACAGAGACTTATCTATGACGGACATCGTCTTTTGGGATTTTTGTCTATTCACACAATTTCATCTTATCTTGAGAAACTATTACCGTTTAGCTAAATAGGATTGAAACTTATAATTAATTATTTTTTTCCAAGGTGGTGCATGATTGAAGCAAAAGTTCAACTGATATACATCAGGCTTGCTGCAAAGAACAAAACAAAAACACGGCTTCCAAAGGTCTACTTTTATTTTGTCCTGGACTAAATTAGAGCTAAAGATTATATTGAAAAAAAAATGGTAGAGAAAACGAGCCAACTCACCATCTGGTACGACAAATAACCGGCTTACGTTAAGCCTGATGTTTCCAGAAACAATATCTTCCAAGTCCTCTTCATCAGGTTCATCCTCTAGAGTTGAATCATCGTCCACATCTTCTACTGATGCTTCTTTCTTGAAGTCTGCATACTTAATGACTTCCTCTAAGCCTGCCTGGGCGCTCATCATCACTCGAAAAGGGCCTAGCAAAGTAATTATGATAAAAAAAGAGAAATCATTAGATGGTTGCAAGACATAATCAATTTTTCTACTCCGGATCAGTTTAAGAGCACAGTGATATTCTGGCAAGAAATAAAGCACAAAACACGTTATTAAGATTAAACTCTATGTAGACAAGATTTTTTCAATATTTTATGACCCGAGGGAGGGGAGAGGACAAAACCTCAACCCCCTCCTCCACCACGATATATTAACACTACACACAAAATCATGTAGCTTGGAGGAAATACATAGTACATCAAAAAAAGTATTCTTGCAAGATGACGTCACATCACATCGCGATTATGTCATGATGTCCAAACAGCCACTATTGGATCTACCATCTTGCATTTTTTCTCCCAAAACGTCAGGAAACCAGCAAAAGAGACTTAAAAGCAATCAAAAACAATAGAGCAAAGAACGTTGATATTAACTGGTATGAAGTTTACAAATCGTTAAAGGAATATTCCAAAACTACACAATATGCCTGTCGAAAATGGTTGCCATGAAAACGGCCAAATGTCAAGCCCATTTTTTTTTCATTTGCAGCTCTACTAAATTCGCAACTTATGGCGGCTTTCAATGAATATCGAAAACGTTGTAAGCGCAGTAATTTTCCAACCCTACCATTCCGCTCTCTGAACACTGTTAACTTTTAATCAAATAATGATAGTTAATCATGTGGTTCACACGATACGTACACACTCACAACTTAAGGTGGCTCCAGCATCTATAATTTGATGGGTGATTATAATCACTTAATATTTTTGAAAATTCAAGGTGGCTTTAAACGCCACCTAAAGAATTTTCTTTTTCTAAAACTTTTCCAAAAATCGCACCTTATCGTACTTATTATATGTCAATAGTATAAAAAGAATTTCATCGTGCCGTTCAGGAATTATAAGCCCCTAAAGGTGTAATTAAGGTTGCTTTTAACAGGTCATACTGTTGCTATGATGACCTATTAAGAAAATGATAGCAATGTCTTCATAAATGGTTGGGCAAAGTTTTGATACCATGATTATAGCATCAAGTGCTAAAGAGAGGTTATAACGACCAATCAAATCTAAGAGCTGGAAATTATTTTGAGCGACCTTAAATCCACGAGTTTAACACGAACACGTCACTCAAAACCGTATATAAGTTACGTTTTCAGAATCAAAAGTGCTTGACCATCTTGACATCCTCACAAAACTTACCATCACGGACTTCTGCAACTATTTTATGCATAATCCCTCCGGCTTGAGGACTGCAGAGTATATCGCCGACCTGGACCTCTAGGACTTTCGGTGCGACAAATACAAGTGATATTTCTTTATGTTCGGCCATAATCACCGGACAAGCGTAAATAATTGTGGTATTTGCCTCTACAAACTTCACATTTTCAGCGAGTTCCACGTTCCTGTTTCTCTCTGGGTCAGTATAGTCTACATTAATTTGGCCGTCAGGACAGCGAGTCTCATTCCAGCTTCTACATTCATCTTCTTCCTGCTGATTGAATGATTATTTGATTTCAATAACTTTAAACTTACATCAACAGAGTTAGCCATCGCAGAAAGGAGTACCTTTTGGATAAAAGGAGTTTCTTACTGATCTTGTGGCAGGCTTCAAGTTATTCTGGGTGTTGTTTTCTGGCTTTTTAACAAACAATTAATTTATGCTTAAACATGCAGCCGAGCTCGAGGTATAAATCGAGGCGTGCGATGTTCAAAGAGACCGGGAGTTTCTCGAAGAGCAGCCGAGAGCAATCCTAGCTTCTGGCGCGCTCTCCAAAGCATCCCAACTTGGTCGTGACTCGGTGCTGCACCTCAAAGACATGCGTCAATTGCTTTAGATCATTGCCAATGTAAATTAATTTTTCTCGCGAAGAACGGTTCCCTTCCCACGCCATTTGCTTGCATCATTATTATGATCCATGCTTAACATCGCGTTTGATAGTGTGGTTATGCTACGCTATCTTAATAAAAAAAAGTGTAGAATATAGTAAGAATAACATAACACTTCTTACTGCGATTTTGTAACATTTGTCGAGGTCCTGGCATTTTTGACATGCTTCAGTAGTTCCTCTTCCATCCCTAAAATTGCACTGTTTACCTCCACAATCCACAGTCTGAAATTAAAACCAGAATGAGGGACCATGATCATGTGTCCAGTTTAATTTGGTCTGATCATGTGTCCAGTTTAATTTGGTCTGATCATGTGCCCACTTTAATTTGGTCTGTTTCTTTATTATTGTTTTAATTTTCTAGCTGAAACTTCCTAGTTCCATTAAGTACGCGATTCGTTACTCGACAATTACATACCCTTCATGAAAGTTAAGAACGTGAGATAAAACGGGATACTTAAGTTCCCAGCGGACGCACGAACATCCCCGGGGGTGGGAGTCTAGTCCCTATAATGCCCTATACGGAGACCTTTCTCACGCTTCAGGAACATAAAAAGGCAGGGATTTCACAAGTTGAGGTATATGAAAGGGTGTGTAGCAGTCTGCCATTTACCTATTTAAAAGTGCTTTTAGTGAAAATATTTCGAACAGGTGCACTCAACTTATTAAGCACTGCAAAAAGTTGACTAACATATTTTCTTTATTGGCGATCTGTTCATACTATCGGCCGGTCATGAAAGCACGTGAAAGGTATTCCTTTCTGTCGAGTCAATAGAATACGAAAGGGTAAAGAAGGAGCGGAGCTTCATACAATAAAACTTTGTCGAGTTCCCCCTTATGCACTCGCTTACCGGTATATTGCTTGAACAGCGGCTCCTGCCCCCTACAGTATAACAGTGATAGTAGAACCAATCGGGACATTTTCGTTTGGGTGGCCCTACAGCAAAACCTCCAAGGCAGGAACGCGAACTGTCACACCATCCACAGAAAGGATCTGTCACGCAATCAGAGCAACTTTCGTACTTTTCACAGAAGGAATATGTGCAGCCAAGACCCTATAAAAGAAGAGTTCAATGCCCAAAGTATCGTCATGATATCATCGTCAAGTGAAAAGTACTGTAGCTAAGTTGATATATGCTGGTAGAGTGTCTAATAGTTTGACGCAGAAAACAAAATGACTGAGTGATGAAGTTGTGTCCAGAATAAATCAATTGTTAATTCAGACGATTAAACTTCTAACGTAGAGGGTCAAACAAATACTGATGCACGAATGGAGTCCGATTGTGCGTCGAGTTTCGGTTTTTCGCACACGAAAGCATAACAGTTAGTAATCCCACTCTCAGATCTTTGCCATCAACGAGCTATTTAAAAAAAAAAAGGATTTACCAAATATCCGGGATAACACTTGCATGTGTTAGGACCCATACATTCACCGTTACCAGAACAGTTGTGCAAGTCGTGACAGTGAAACCGAGAACAGTCCTCTCCAGTCCAACCAGGATAACAGAAACATATTGCACCTATGCAATCTCCATTATGGAAACAGCCGTTTGGGCAGTGGATGACTACCAGGACAGAAAAAGATTGTTTACGTGTTAGTAGATAACTAAATGCAGGAGATCTTTCAACATCACAGCATATATACTAAAGTTGGTAATGAGCACAACATGTACATCGTTGACTTTTTAACCAGAAGTTCCTGAAAATCCGGTTGGAAAACAAATGGAACAGCGATTTTTCACCGGAAAATTAAAGACTACGTTTTGGAGTCCCTTCATTTCAGTTGTTACGAGCCCACGGATAACTCTATTCAATCTCTCCATTCCCCCCATTTCAGTCTTCTATCACCAAAAACGGCATCACTGGTGGAGAGAGGCTGACTGTGAGAGTGAAGTGTCTTGCCCAAGAACACAACACGATGTCCTGCCAGGGGTCGAACCCAGACCTCTAGAACCGGAGACATGCTCGCTGACCGTGAGGCCACCACGGCTCCTAAACTAACTAATTTGGACTAATTTTAATCTAAACTTCCTGTACCACGTCAGTACAGTCGAGTCCGTGATAAAGTAGATCTATTAAACTTTAATACTGAAGTAAAGTTGCCATTCTTATTTAGATCACAGGATGCACGAGGAAGGTAATGGGCTCTATTCCTTTTAAGATGTAGACCGAAAAGTGATATTTCTCAGTATCTTATCTCCCTTTTCAAATGACTTAAGAATATTTTACCTGGCCTTCTGACACAAAGAAATGGATGGAGACCATCGCATTGTGATTCTGTGATATTTCCATGGCCGTCAAGAACAGAGCACACTCTATTGTCTTTATTGGACTGAGGTGAAAATTGCAAATACAGTTTAGAAGCTTTTCCATGTTGAAGATTTAGATGATATAGTAATTTAATCTCTTAACCTTACATAAAACGAGAATGCATATGTAATTACATTTCCTTTAATTACGGCGGATGTTTCGATATAGGATGGAATGAATGTTTTTTCAGCTCCCTGGGCTGTCCAGGCTAGCAACATTAGGGCCGTGTGATTAGTTTTGCGTGACCGTATTGTGGTTTCCATAGCTAGGGGTAATCTAAAAACGCCTCCGACGGGATTGAGTGAGGCGTAAACACCTTATACATGATTATATCTCTTACTCTTCATTCTCACCCCTGCAATGAATGTTGTACAAATTAAATTAAAAATAGACCTAGCTGAACTGTTTAACACTTATTTGCCTTTTTGTGAGAAACTGATACACGTCTGTTGGTTTCATCATCCTGTTTGGCACCAACATGGTGGCCGAAAATCAACAGAAACATCTGTCACTGAGTTTTGCCACAAAAACGGGATTTTATCTCTCGAGTAACTAAAAAAAGCAACATGACACTCTTTCTACTACATGAACTGTTCAGACGGCCAAATTCCCCGAAATGTGTCAATTTTTTTTAACAAATATGACAGCTCTTTCGGCCGTGATGTATACGCCACGTCACACAAAAGCTTACAAATTCAATAGCTGATCAATAGTTTTGTAGTTTGAATTCTAGTGATGTCATGTGAAAATCCGCAATAAAGATCCTAAAAGCTAATGGGGACCTTTAAATTGGAATACGAGTACGAGACTGAGTACGATTACGATTTTTGAATTTCACACCAGAGACATTTTCAGAGCTCTCGCTCTTGTTGGTTTTCTTAGGTAGAGAGAGCAGCTCATAGGATGAGATAGGTATGTGACATGCATATGATATGTGAAGCCTGCAAACTAGAATGGAAAAGATGTTCTCGTATCGGATCTTGTACTCGTACTCAAATCTCAAGTCCCCTGGAATGAAATTTCTAACCCCGCCAATCACTCAGCACAAAAAATGGTAAAAACAACAAATCTATTTCTCACACTTAAATCACCTGTGATATAAAATCCCTTCGAATAGTCCAAAGGGAAGGTGGTAAACCCGAGGAAATCCTCGATTCTTCTCGTCTCAAATCTTCCACGAGCCTTTTGTCTTCCTCCGAAAACATGGCGATTATATTTCCACCGTAGCTCTGCAAAAGATTCATAACAAGTTTTCTATTCTATGAACTGAAACTTTACTAAGCGTACGGTAAGATGGTCTAAGTTGGCGGCATGAGAGCCAGTCGTAGGCACTTAGGTACCTTGCTTCTTATCACGATATTAGCAAGTGAGATTCTCCTCACAGACTCATAGTTTACTGACTATGTTCTTCCTCTGCCAGGTGTCTTTTCTGTAACTAAGACGTCTCATGATATCGCACTAAAGTTGATTCAATCGTTACCGCTGAACAAGGCAAGTGGTCTTGATGGTATTTCCGCTAAACTGTTAAAAGAGGCGGGACCTATCGTCTCTGCATCTTTAACCCACATTAAATCGATCTTTAACTACCAGCATTTTTCCTAATGATTGGAAGGTAATTAGAGTCACTCTTATTTACAAGGATGATATCAAAACTAATCCAAATAACTATAGACCTATATCTGTCTTGCCGATTGTCAGCAAACTTTTTGAGAGAGTAATCTTCAACCAGTTATATGATTTTTTAATGTGCATGATTTACTTGCGATGCTCAGTCGGGTTTTTGACCTTTTCATTCCACTTTCACTCCCCTTCTAGATACAACCAATGATTGCTTTCTAATATGGATAATGGCTTACTAAATGGAGTTCATTTTCTCGATCTTAAGAAATCTTTCGATACTGTTGATCATGTATTACTACTTCGAGAGCTCAATTTCTATAGGGTTGACTCCATAAGCTTAAAATGTTCATTGATCGTAAGCAAAGAACTTATGTTAATGGCTCTCTTTGGGATTACGGTTCCACTGTCCCAACTTACACCAAGACTGTATGCTGATGATACTTGTCTCACCCTTACTTCTCATGATCCTCCTGATCTACAAATAAAGCTAAACAGTGATCTAAACAAATTCCAGTCTTGGCTTCAAGCAAATAAACTTAGTCTTAATGTGAAGTAAACTAAGTATCCCATTATTGCTGATAAGGCTAGATCACACATCTAGATTATC
This sequence comes from Platygyra sinensis, assembly GCA_019787425.1. Taxonomy (NCBI): domain Eukaryota; kingdom Metazoa; phylum Cnidaria; class Anthozoa; order Scleractinia; family Merulinidae; genus Platygyra; species Platygyra sinensis. The sequence continues at coordinate 9,699 of JAHPZR010025316.1, forward strand.
AACCTGATGTAAAAATAAATGGACATTCTGTTGATAGAGTCAGAACAAACAGATACCTAGGGGTCGAAATTGATTATACTTTAACGTGGCACTCTCAAATTAATCAGATTTGTTAAAAAGTATCACATGCCTTCATTAACATGAACAATGCCCTGCTTCTTCCATATTTCGACTATTGTAGCCCAGTATGGGATTTTACATAACTTTTTGTAGCCAATCATTGTTAATCTCTTCGCCTGTTTAGTTTGTTTATTTTGTTTAGGTTATTAAGCTACCTTTTAAAAATCAATTTTGTAAACATACTTATCCCCGGATGCTAATGACTGTATTTTATTTATAGTTTATTCCTGTCATGATTCATAGTTTTTTATTTGAAGCTTACAAATTGGTTTATTTTTATTTTTCTTGATTTTCTTCCTGCACAACGCGCCTCGACTAGCTTACGCTTTATGCGAGTTGTACATGTTCTCAGTTTTAAGTGCTAATTGTTAATAAAGTTTATTTGTTGTATTATTTGTTGTATTTGTATCGGAAAATGCCAATCTGAGAGATGCCAGAAGCTACAAAATAGGGCTTCTCGTATAATAACAAATTCTGACTATACGACGCTATCTTCTTGTTTATGACATGACCTTCGCTGGGATACACTTGGAAAAAAGCGTACTAAACAGTTAGCGATTACTATGTATAAGGTGGTCAATGATCACTTTCCTCTTCTCCTGTCAAACAACGTTGCAACTTCATAGCTATAACTTGAGGAGCTCGGCTCATAATCTCTGTATTCCCAGACTACTCTCAGAGGCCACACTATGGAACAGTCACTCAGCTACTAGCAAGACCCAGACCACTGTTACTGGTTTCAAAGAATCTCTGCAAACATTGTAACAGACCTTTCCCGCATTCCACTTCAGTGCGGAAGAACAATCGCACTAGAGCGAGGCTGGGGTGGACGTTTTCATACATTTACTGTATTTTTGTCCACCCCAACCTCGACTCGGTGCCATTGTTTGTTGGAATGCGGGAAAGGTCTATTGCTTTGTGTTACAATTTTAATGATATTTTTTTTTTTTATTGAGGATTTAACAACTTTTATTGTATGATAAGTTGTAGAATTAGTTTTGTTTTAGTTTTGACATTGCTATTGGTATAAGTATTAGAATGAACTGTTATTAGCATAAGTTGTATAAGTTGCATTAGTACAAATAGCGCTCGTATAAGATTACTTAAAAATAGTTATTTGTGTATTTAAGTTACACGCGGCTCGATGGAAGAGCATATTTTTGTATGATCTGATACCCTGTATAAATAAAGCTTATGATGATTCTGATCACGATATCACGGATGTCTCATCCCGTTTTTCTCCAGAGTCTACCATAGTTTTACTTTGAGAGAGCTATACATTTGTACGACAGAGAATTGAAATCCGTTTCTTGCATTAATTTGAGCGAACTTAAGTGCGTATCTTCATTTTCCAGACCCGACCAATAACAGACACGGCAATTGTTCGAAGCCATATCGTTATTTACGAGCACTATTTGCTTTTTGTGGACTCTATCAGGCTTATGCTAGACGCTTGTCAGAAACGATTTACCGGAAGTTAAGAGTCATTGGTTCTAATGTGACTGTTGACGCCCCAAGGGAGCGCGGCGTGTTTGGGGGCGTTCGGTAAAATGTCTGGGATTGATTGCAGGGGCTTCATTCATTCACCCTATCACTTCATTCTAGCTGCTCCTTACATTTTGTACTCACTGACAGTTTCCGGTTCCCTTAACGTGCTTTTCGGGGAACGCTTGCTTCGCAGACTATCTAGAGATCTTTTTGAGCCGTTGCTTGGGAATATTTGGTTTCATATAACCTTGTCATTCTTGGTTATTTCAGACTTATTTCATATATCATTATCACTTTGTCGGGCATTGTGGCGTATTTTGCGGGCTAAAATGGAGAATTTGGCGGGATAAAATGTATTTTAGCCCGCTGAAATAAACCAATGAAAAGTGAGAATCAAACAGTCGTGCGATATAAGCAACCAGTCAAAATCGAGAACCCCTTTAGAATATTCGCGCCGTTTTCTTGCAGCGTTAGTGCAAGAAATGATGACGCCATTTCCATGCCCAAATCATGGCTGAAAACACAGTAAGCAACGAAAAAATCTAAATTCTCAGTCTTCCCAACTAGAGAAAGATGATCTACAAAAGTTAGAGGCTGATGCCGTGCCAGTAAACACCAAAAAACCGCGTATAGTGGCTCCATGGCCGGTGAAGACGTGCATGTAAGTTTCGCGGCTTCAAGTTCAACGCACTGTCACTTTAGCAATTGTACTATTAATTTCAACACTTACAAATAGGCCTTGTCGGGCCCAAAACATATTTATGCCCGCGAACATAAACTATTGTTTTATTATAAATTTTCCATGATCACTAACACTGCTGATGACGTCATAAGGCCACGTCCATGGCCATGTGACGAATTCCGAAAAAACGTTAAGGCTCCCAGCCGTTTACTTTATCGTGACTTTTTCTCTTGATTAAATATTTTGACTTACTGTATGGAAAGATTTCGATAAAATATCAAAATATTGAAAAGCTGGTAATTTTCTGTGAAAAGAGTGAATTTGCAAAAGAAATGCATAGCTATGTTTCCAACCTTAGCATTAATAGAGACTCGTCCTAAAAAGCTGGATTTAATGAAAGACCGCATTTCCTTTAGCATTTAAAGAAACTGAAAGTGCCCGTGGCATCTGTCTATCTCAATGCCTGCACAGTTACACTACCAGCTGTTCGATGAAATCAAACGAAGCACACAAAAGCCACACAGAGATTTTCTTTTGCCTTGGTTTTCCTGTTTTTCTCGTATTTTTTTTTTCTCGCGTGTACTTTTTTTACTTTGAATTTTATGAAACACCAAGGAAAAACCTCTAAAATGTAGCCGAATTTGCAAGTTGTTCAAATGTCTGAATTTTCCTCGCTCAGGCTAACGCAAGTGAAATTTCACCCCCTTAGCAACGCGCGCCAGTGCGCTCATGAATAGGTTAATAGGCCCTTAAGGACAGTGCTTCCTTTTGTTAGCGCGAAAAGGTTCTGCGCATCACGCAAGGCATGTTTTAAGCGCCAGGCGTGCGCTAGGGTTGACACTGACTCAATCAATTACGCTAACAAGTACACGAACAAAAAGGAAGCAATTTTTTTTCTACTGTGACCAAATCATGTTTAGTGAGCCTATACTTAAACCAGTAACGCCGGAACAGCAGCATATTGCTAACCACTAACTGTTAACGTCTTCCAGCTAAAAAAAAATAGTTGTTATCTGTCGATAATTATACCAGAATCCAACTGCAAACGTGCACCTGCAGATGGCGTAGTGCGCTCGCAAAACAAGCGCGAGATACGCAAATGTTTTACATACTGAGGATGTGACAGGAAAAAAATGTGACCAGCATCGTGAAAGGTTCCAGAAAAGATCAATGACTTCAAAAAACGCTTGGTTACCCCTACATTTTATGTTACGAAATGAAAGCGGCAAGCCTATTTAACAAGCGATCAGTTTCCGAATTTGAGCAAAAGGAATTTCGGCTGTATTTTAGCTGAACCAGAGGAAGGCTGTCATAGACGCCAAAAACGCTGTTGCGACGATTTCGGTACTGGAAACATACCAATAATTGTTTTAATCTTATCATTTACCATGCAGTTTCAAGACTTATAAATGTATTTGCTTTACTGTATGCAAAGGCGAATTCTAAAACCATCTGTGAAGAAATATTCTTTCCATCTTTTTTTCAGAAAAATGCTGATGTCAGCATTATTGTTGAGATTCAAGGCTAACTATCTTGAAAAAATGAATAGCCACCCCAAATTTTCTTTGTGGATTCCAATAGCCTTTGGAAATTTCCACTCTTTCCGCGTGGTCCTAACTTGGCGCAAAAACTTTTGTAGTTAGTGGGCACCGCCCTAATGTTGACTTAAATTATGCGACTCGACGTACTTACCTGACAATATGACTTAGCTTCTGGGAAACGGAAGGAACCTCCTTTATATAAAAAGCATAGCTCGTTGTCCTTTATCCATTCCGGTGGGCAGGAAACTGGAAAAAAAACGAAAAAAAACCGTTTGTTTGGGTGTTTCCCTTTTCATTTTTTTTTCGTGGGGTTTTAGTTTGTTTGATTGTGTTGTATTTTGGTCGTATTGGTGTAGAAAGACCCAGAATAATGTAGGCTGATGCATTGAGGTACTTCAGTATTCAATGGCTCGATGTTATTCAGCTTACGTCTTCCATATTATTGATAACAAATTTCAACATAAAAAAAAGATCAAGGGAGCCTCTTTTTTTTCCTTTCGCTCTGATTCAACTTCAAATTATCAGCACTGTTACCTCCAATATCAGAGAAGCGAAACCAAAACCAGTCGTCCACTCGACTTACATACGTTTCAGACGCGTCATAACCAGCTACAACTTTGATTAGAGCACGGATTGGTTAGCCTGATTGTTAATGTCCTCTGTCATTGGTTAATTAATTAATCAGTTAATTAATTTCTACGGCGCATTTTCCTGCCGCCCAAATGCGCTTTACAGTGTCAAATAGATAATTATCTATACACTAAAACTGCAAACACAGCAATATAAAACTAAAAATAAAAAAAGTCAAAAAGTATAAAGGTCCCAAAAAATTGAAAAGGTTAAAAAGTCTTAAAGTTGCTTTGTCGATAGGTCTTAAACTAAGCTTTAAGAATAGGGACAGATGAGCTGGTTAGTGCATGTGGCAACTGCAGATTTGATTTTTCAACCTCCAATCACTCTTACTTCCCCAAAAGGGATATGCTTGATCAAAAAACCCAAATGAAAAACAAAGCTTACCAGAAAAGAGTCTCTTCGGTGGAGACTCAACAAACGGCTTGAAAATTACTGTTAAGGACAGTCGGTAGTCTTTACTCTTATCCATGATGAGAGAGGCGATTGAATTAGCTACGCTCTCTCCCCACCAATTTGAAGTCGCATTAACAATGACTTGAATTCCCTGCAATGTCGTACTTATTTGGTAGCGGTTGCCGGGATTTTCCAATACGTTTCCGTGCATTTCTGCAGCTCCGTTGCAAAGAATAGTCACTCCATAATTGACTTTGAGACCCAAAGCATTATTCTTGTACAAAGTGTTGTTTAGAAAGTGCAGGAGTGTTGCATTTCCTCCAGTATAGCTGTATGCAAAAGCATATTGTCCAACATTGTTGTAGAAGAAATTTCCTTGAACATGGGCTTGTAAATTGGTTATTCTACAGACACTGTTTACTTTACCATCGGGATCTTCAGCAAAATTACGAGAGAAATAGTTATTTGTTACTTTAACGTTTAAGTAGGGTCCTGTTACTCCCTCCAGGAACAAAGCGCCTCCTCTGTTGGAATCAAATGTGTTACCATGAATGTGGTTCTTTGGCATACTGGATTCTGACTCTTCATAATGTATTCTAGAATATATGCTTCCATTTCTGTTATCTGCCAAGTAATTGTTAAATAGCTCAAACGCTTGATTTGCAGCATTGAGATGAATTGCTCCTGATGACGTACCTCCATTGCTCGTAATTTTACAACGCTCTATTCTGAGAAGGTGTTTTTTGGTTTGAGTAGAAGTGTAGCTTATTCCCTGCTCAGTGTTACCGCGGATGATGCTCTCCGTTATGCGATGGGTGAAGACCTGGGCTATAAAACAGAAAGACAAAAATCACATTCTGTCTCGAATCTTTCCATGCGCAGTAGATATTACGCGTGAATTAGTTGACATATTTTGTCCAAAAATGGCAGTACATATTTTTAGGCCATTTCATTTCTTTATAGGCGACTTGATTGACACTGTGGGGTACATGGGAAATTTTTTGAGACAGTCTGTGTTAACCTCATCGACCCTAGCTTGTTTCCATGTAGGTCCTCTATTCAGGTCGAAATGAAACTAGGAAATGTTTTTTTATCGGGAGCGAGTATGTCAAAGAGTATCCGAAGAAAGGTCTCAGGGCAGGGCAGGAACTAAAACAATTTCAAGCCAAATGCAGCAGGAGGCCGGATGCTGAACCTTGCACAGTTACCAGAGTTTTTAAGTTTTACATAATTGGCCGAATTTATACTACTGACGAATTTATACTACAAGACGGTTTATCCATCTCAAACGTGCAATTCGTCTGCCTGAGACAAATAAACAATCTTAGTATAAATCCGGGGCTTAATTTTCCAAATGCTTCCTGTAAGGTATAACAGCACGTTTCCGAGTTATGATTGCAAGCAATGGCCCTGACACCCCGTGCCTCATATGGAAAACGTATCAACTTACATAAGTTGCAATGTACGAACTCCATGTCGTCTACTAGAACTGATGACATGCTATAGAAGTACCCCAAGAAGACAACCGAGTAGTCGTACTGAGTCTGCGGTAGCTTAATCACCTTCTTTTTCCAGTACGTCAAAATCTTACTTGTGGACCACAATGGTGTTGAGCTATTTTCAGTTGAATGTTCAATGAAAACAGACAGTGATGCAAGTCTATGGCTCCCTCTCCAAAATCTGTAGTAGAACTCTAAAGAGCAGTAGTTGCTTTCCTTGGAAATGACTGGGCTTGAGAAGGCGCCATACGATCCATAAATCCTGCGGTGTCCAAGCCACATATAATTGCCTGAGGAAGAATGCCAATACACAAATGAGACAAAAAGAAATGTATCACATCGCGTATTTCTTGCAAGCTTCCTAATTTAAAAACTCTATATGGAGATCTTAAATAAGTATGCGACGGTGAACTCTTTTATTCATTATATCCTTAATTAAATATCCCATGCTAATTTCTTACTATATGGTATCATCCTGCTTGGAATCCATGGTCTTCTAGTATATTTATATTCAACTTGAACACAGTCAGATGAAGTTGGTTTTAACTGGCGTCATAAGCATGACCACAGTGTTAAGCACATACTTACTAGGTCAGCGTCACATATTAAGCATGAACACGAGCATAGGAAGACAAGACCACTCACTCCTCTAATGTTGTCCTCGCAGCATGCACGAGCATCTAAGACTGCTGCCTTTTTACTGCAGGTGATTCTTAAGACAAGCGCTTTTCATGATTTACTAACTTGTAGGTATTTAAAGATCAGGTCAACAGATCGGATGAAATTATATCATCGGTATCACTCACAATACGTACTTTATGACTTACCTGTAGTACCACTGTACAAATAGGTGTGGTCAGGGATACCGTTAGGCTTACTACCGTACCATGTATCATACCATCTCCATTGAGATGTCAGGCTGACATTTCTAAAACGATTTCCAGGATATTGTCTCCATCCACAATTACCTCGTTCAAATGTGCAAGGCATATCTGACAAAGAGAGACATTAAATAATAATAATAATAATGATAATAATAATAATAATAATAATAATAATAATAATAATAATAATAATAACAACAACAATAATATTAACAACAATAATATTAATAATAATAATAACAATAAACATAATAATAATGATAATGATGATATAATATAATAATATATAATATGATATAATATAATAATATAATGATAATGATGATTAATAAAATTAATAATAATAATAATAATAATAATAATAATAATAATAATAATATAGTAATAAAGTGATAGTAATAATGTGATAGTAATAATAATAATTTATACCACTGACTAAGGAAGCTACATATTTCATTCTACAATTAACTAGTAAACTAGAAGGAATGATTACACGCAAATGTTCCCTCATTATGTTGGTGTGGAAATAAGAGAACCAACATTGCTGCTGTCTGTAATTGTATTATTAGTCTTATTATGATGGTCATCGTGGAAAATTGGCTTTGCAAACTATACAGTTGCTAGCATAACAAACCGTATACTAACCTTCTAATTCAACTCGTTGTACTTGTAAAAGCACTTCGCTAGAATACGAACCCTCAAAATAAACTGTGATAGCATTCCACGGAATCAGTCGGCGTCTTGACAACGGTCCTATGTCCCTAGAGGAAAACTTTATGATGCTGTTTCCATTAGGGATATTAATCGTGATAGACTTAACATTCTTCATTACCAGCAGCTGAAGAGCGAAACCTGCATCTCCCACAGTTTTAACTTCTCTATGACATTGTATCAACAGGTTTAGATACCTCACGGATGGTGGAAAAAGATATAGGTATAAATCTCGATCCTTGATAATGACATTTGATGCTGCTGCATCGCACAAAAAAACTTGTCCGTAGGAAATACCCGCCACCCAATGACCATCCAGCTCATGAAAACTCAACCCACGCGTGTTGTGCATCGACGTTACTTTCTCAAGGGTAATATTCCGCTTAGTTATCAGCATAGCGCCTCCATAGCCACCGGTATTGACCAAGAACATTTCCCTCACGTACACTTCTCTCTCTGGAAACAAAACTTTGGCACCACCTGCTGTGCAATTCAGTATAGACACGTGATTCATCTCGGGAAAGTTCTGAATCATTTCAAGAGCAGCCACCTTCTTGCCATGTTTTTCACCACAGTGCTCGATTTTCAAATGCTGAAGTTTTGATGTTATTGGGTAAGAAGTGTTCCGAAATTCGCGAAGGAATCTTAAATTTCCCCAGGGCGTTCCTCCTTTGCAGTCTAAGGCAACTTGTCGCGTCGCATTGCGACTGAGATTGAGAAAAGATAACGGACATTCGTTAATCTCTGCTTCATTTCCATTGCAATTTAAATTTGCAGCAAGTGACCTTACACTTGTAGATGAATGAACGACATAACTTACGGACGACGATGCCTGATACCCAAGTTGTCCACAAATCACTTTAGCGTTATTTCTTCCGAATGGTATGCTTTGGTTCACGCACACTGGGATCCAATTTCCATTATGTAATACTTCCAAATGCCCTTGCCAGGGAAATGTGCCTCCCACCAAACGAACAGGGATCGATATTTCCGTTTGACTTCTCTTCAGCAGTGAGAATGTTACAGGATTATTGTTGTTTCCCTGCACAAATAATGCACCAAGAATCAACATACCAACACCGTTGCTAAATTGTAATTCGACGCCCGGGTGAATTGTTAGTTCGGCGTCCGGCAAGACAGTTATATCGGAAATTACTATATAAGGACTGAGTTTACTCCACAGGTTAACGCTGGATGATATACGTCCACCCAGATATCTCTTTGCAAACATTTGGTTTGACCCTTGCATTAATTCTCCAGTGCTGCCAAAGAATGGAATAAAAACAGCCAAGGCCCTTTCGTAATTGTCTTCAGCATCATAGATTCTCTCCTTAATTTGATTCTCGTCGTCATAGCCCCAGAAGTTTAAAGACATATTCACAATGCTGGTGTGTGAGTTTGCAGTGATGTTGACGCAAAGTTCCTTTGTAAAGTTTTTGCTATCAAATCTGTTATGGTGTATTGAAATTGCTTTAAATTCCTTCAGTCCTGAGATCTCAACCTGACAACCGAAAGACCTAACGTTTGAGTTGTTTTGAAGTGAATTGTTCGTGAAAGTCAAGTTTTGGGGGGCCAATACGTAATTCTCGTTATGAAGGTGAACCACATTTAGTCCTTCGTTCCACTCAAAGACGTTGTCTAGAATTAGTACGTCGTTTTCCATTCTTCTAATCTCTAAAACGCCTCCGTTCGAATTGTTATTACCCTTGAATAAGTTATTTTGAATTGTGGCAGGAGCTCGAAAAACAGACTGTTCTCCCACAAACACCGACTGTCCGTGGTTTCCTTCGAAGATGTTAGCGTCAATGACCAACTCCTTTGTGCCTCCTCTGACATAAATGACTCCTTTTTCTGGGACAGAGTTAAATATGAACTTATTTCTTCGTACGACGAGTCCAGGCGAATAACTAGAATCTGTATATCGTGTCGTCATGATAACGGAGTTTTGTGTGTTGTTCGTGAAAATGCTACCTTCAAATTCCCACGGAAAAAACTTCGGCGATTCATCAATGTTTATCACAGGGCCTTGGTTCATTGAAAATGTACAGTTTTTAAAGGATGCTTGCGTCCTACTAGTTGTTTGCCGGGCGTAACGAATATCTGAGTAAATCGAGGTAGCTTTGTTCCATCCAAAAAAGCTGTTGGTTGCAAAAATGCTCGCGTCTTCGTAGTCACCTTTCAGATATATTCCAAACCCCTGGGTGTGGATGACGCTAATGTTTTGGAAATGGACGGTTTTCTCACCATCCGAAACTATGTAAAGGGCATTGGAAGTCGAGTTTGAAAAGTCGGTGTTTTCAATACTAGCGTTCCCCGAAAAGGAGGAAAGCACAATCCCATACCGATTTCCAATAAAGGAACAGTTAAACAGGTTCAGGTTTTTAACATTTGAAAATCCCGTTGTTAAACCGTTTGCCGGTGAGTCTTGTACAACTGAACTTTGGATCTGAACGTGTCCTGAGTGTTTACCACCCAAATAGACTCCGCCATAAGCGTTGCTGATAAAATTGCTTTTCGAAATGATCAGGTTCGGCGTTGTCAACCACGGGTTTATTTTGTCCGTTTCTATCAATAAAACAGAAACAGTTGTTGAAACAAACACGAAAGCATGCAATATGCTGGTTGTTTCTACACGCATTTAGTCAAGATGACATCGATGCCGCTTTCTGACCGCGTAGGCGTAGGGGCACCTTCGGACCTAGAGTGTTGGGAGAGGGGGAGGAAGTTGCTGACGGTATTGCCCTAAAAAAAAATACAAAATGCCCGAAAGTCTGAGTGCCGTTCAAACGGACCCTAATTGCAACAGCAGTTGTTATCGTTCCAAAAATACCAATTTTGAAGACTCTCATCATCTATGACCTCTATCAACAGCATAGGAAAATCAGAAACTTATAAGAGAAACAGTTACTTCTTCTTTGTACGAGAACTCTTTGTGGAGCCATTTAAAACGGCTCTTTTCATATTCAAGACTAAAATTTGATTTTCTTCGTTTACTTTCATTCTTTCGTCATTGTTTTGTTATCAATTTCGTGGATTTCCACGATAATCATTTAAACGATATGAGGGTTTTTTAATACAAAATACTTGGATCCTGATATCATTTGACCATAACTTCGTTTTGACTAGTCAAAAATCAGAGAAAGTAGCCTGGCCGAGTCAACCTTTTAGAATGTTTTCTCCTGACTACTTTTGCCCGAATCATCAGCGTTTTGCCCAAAAAATTGAAAAATTTTCTGAAACCAAGGGGAGGGGACCTGCAGCCTTCTTCCCCCCCCCCCCCCCTTTCCACATCCCCCGTGTCTTCACGCTTATGTTTAACGTGGATGATTTTTGAACGCTTGGTATTAAGGCCTGATGTGCATACTGATGAATATTTACAATCTGATGCGAAGTGGACATTAAGTGCGGTCATGGGATCATTTCCTCTGAACAACTCTCTTAACGGTACAATGCCTACTTAGAAGCCTGAGGCAAAAATGTATTGTTTTAAATTTGTAAGTAAGCCCGGGAATACATTGTCCTTGTTAAGTTCATGACTGAAGTGGGTAAGACGAAACATTTATTTATCGTCTAATGTGTGTTGAATACACAGTTTAACAGGTATTTAACAGAGGCCTGCCGAGAAAAGCGTACTTACCTTTGACGAGGAACAGTACAAAGTGCACCGTGGTAAAGTAACCGTGGTAGTAGTAGTCTGAGCTTTCGAAAAGGACCGAGCTTGAGCTTGTTTTCCAGACAGGACGGCTTTGCCAGCTTAACGAGTGAACATCCCAAAGAGTGTTTGATGTCTTGTTTGTTCCACTGTAGACGTGAAAAATTGAATCCCATCGCACGTCATAGTGAATTAATTGCATTGCAACGCTATAATTTGTTGGAATTGTGATCACCTTCTTACAGGCATGGCGGCTTTTTGTTCTTACAACCAGGTAATACACTATGCTAGAGTCATCGATAAAAGTATCATTTCCAGAACACAAGTTGATGTTCTTCTTCACACTCATGTCTGCTATTTTGAACACATGGTTGTTTAAGGGGTTCCAGTTATAATAGTACCTAAACCCGTAGCCTTTAGTGTTCACAATATTTGTGGTCGCTAGGTTTAGAAAAGGAGATTCCAGAAGTATTCCAGACTCCTCAATATTGGCTATTGTGGAACTCACGATGTCGGGTGAAACTTTAAAGGGATCTGGATACATCATTTGCACGCCAATGCCGGCAGAATTATTCACCAAGATGCCACTAATATTGTGCTTATTGAGGTCTACCCTTAGAGCAATGCCAGAGATGCTGAGGTCGTCTCTGTAGGCGAAGCCTGCGTAATCTATATTAACATTTCTGATGTCACTTTTCTTTGGTGTTATCGTCAAGTGAACGCCGCTCCAATAAGGAGTTTTGCAACGAATATACGCGACATAGCTGGAACATGATGATGAAGCGATCCAGTTGTTCTTGTTGCAATGCATGATACTGGCACTTTCATCTGTGTCACATCGAACATTATGGAGAAAGGTCTCGTTTTCACTTGGGTAACGCCGATAACTGTGACTCAGTGCTTCATATCCCAACTGCCTACATACTATAGTAGACTCATAGCGATATCTTGTTAGACACAATGGCAGCCATCCATTATTGAACCATATTTCAAGTATTCCAGCCCATGGGTTAGGACTGCCAACGAGTCTTATTTCCTTTTGTAAGGGTTTCTTAGGAATAAACTTAACCCTCTTGTTGTTTGTTCCTTTGATTAAAACCTGACCAAAAACAATGAACACGGCTTTCAATGGAAATTCCAACGTGACGTTTTCTTCAATGGTAAGAATTCCATTGGGTAGAACTATGACATCCCCGACTACTTGGTAGGTGTCACTGTCCTTGGGTAAAGTGACTGTTTGATTTAGTAATCCACCTAACTTGTTTCCTTGAAGGAAACATAAACGACGGCTACCATTATGGACCTTAACGTTGTTAGAATGAACAGAGTCCAGAAATGGGTAGTGCTGAATCTGCGCCAGTTCGATTCGATCGCCAAAGTGAAAAATTCTTTCTTCTACTTTGCATTCGTCTCTTGAGCCCCACCAGTTTTCTCTCGCTTGAATGACTCGCTCGTGATCCTTAAGCAGAGTTACCATTTCGTGAGGAAACAAAGGATTAACAAACGAATTATGCTCCACGGTGATTTTACCTTCTTTTACGGCTAAAACTGCTTGTGTTTTAGTACGGACATAACTGCTGGAGAATGACTGGATGGCTCGGTTTTCAATGAAGGAGTTATTACGGAAGGCAATGTACTGCTTTGTTGGTAAACCATTGCAGTCAACCAAAACAATATACTCTCCTACATTCTTGATGAAAGTGCTGGATATAACTCTCACATTTACAGGAAAGGAATAATAGAGGGAACAGTAATTGTTATCGTAAGAAGCCACCTTCAGTGCATAACCACTATTGTTCTTAATCTCATTATTTGCTAATACAGCAGTCAGCTCGTACCATTCTGGGCCGTAGATGTAAAGACCAAATTTCTGGTTTCCCTCCACCGTGTTTTCGGTAAATGAAAGTTGAATGCGTCTGTGACGCATATCACTATCCTGCCGTCGTCTGCAGCCGGAAGGATAAATCCAGCAGCCACCGAGCGCGTTATTTGCAATTGTAGAATTCGTCACTGTGACAGCATAGTCCTCCAGACCTTGTTGAAATTCATACTGAAATTCAAATAAGATGCCATAACGGCTGCTTTTCAAAACACTGCAGTTTTGAAGTTGAGCAGACTGAAGACGAGGGTTATTAGAATCCACAAGCACTAGTCCATTCCGTTTGTTGCCATAAAAATAGCAGTCCTTTAACATCAGCTGTCCTTCCTGGTTCTCTAAAGAAAACCCGTCAATTTGGTTGCCAATTGAGGACCACGATTTTATGTTCATGCTGCTGATTCCTTGGGAAACAACCACGCCTGTTTTCAAATTGTAAGATGTGGAAATCTCCTGAAAATTAAGGTTATCTGCGAAAACCTGTTTAACAAATACTCCATGTAACGTATTTCTGTCAAACGAGGAGGATGTTACGTTGAGACTCTTGGCTTCTACTTTTTCAAACAAAGCCCCGTTCTCTGAGTTACCAATTGAGGTTATGTCTGAAAGAACAATTTGGCAATCATCACTGAAGTCTTTCAAATAAATTCCTTGACCTCCGCTGTTGCGAAGAAACTTTGTGTTCGAGATATTTATACTAGAGTCAAGCGGGTTTGAAATGTATAGGCCTTGAACCAAGTTCTCGTTCGCGTCACTATCCATCATTAAGAAATGTAAAATTCCTGACTCGATTACGATCCCTGATTCTTGGTTTTTCCAGGATGTGACAGTTTCAAGTACCACTGATCCTAACATGCTTTTAATGTGCACGCCATGGTTCTGGTTATCACTTAGCACAGTCGATAGGATATGAACTCTACCGTGTGCTCCGCTTATTTGTAAGCCAACACCACCGTTTTTCGACGCCACCGTGCTAGAAATTTGACAAAAGCCCAACGGGTCGTATACTTCAATTCCGGAGTTAAAGTTGTTGTAAAAAGTACTGTTTGATATTCGAAGAGATGGAACCGACCCTGAATTGAAATAAAAACAAAGACTACAATAAATCTACTGATCTTATCTTCGGCGACCTCTGCTTAGTAAAAATACAGTGGTGAGTTTGTTTTCACAAGACAGTTCTTCTTGGCCTATATTATTACCTACGGTGCTTTTTCCTTCAGAGTTACCCGTTTAAAACAATATTTAACTCTTTTGCAACCCGAATACTTGTTTTATATAAGCAATAAAGGAAGCAGAAGAAAACAGTTTACAACATGAGACAAGAAGCAGTTTAAACCTTCGGAACAAATCAAAGCGTGCTGTGTGACTATGAAGTAAGTCCCTCCTTCATACGTGATAACAAAATTGTATCTCCACAATCTACTTTGGTCATGGTTTATTTTTACAAGTTACTTCTGTAAATTTAACAGGTACCTTGATCTTCTACTATAATCATCTCCACATTGGCAGGATCTCTGGAATTGCCTTTAGAATAAAAAGAAAATTCCAAGACAGAACTGGAAGCAGTTTTTGCCACCTTTCCATTGTACTCATCTGTGATGTTAATGAGTAAAGTGTCGCTGTGTGCACTTCCATCTGTAACATTGAGCTCAAATTCTCTTCCTGCAATCGACCGAAAATGCACGGAAAGTTTTCTTCCAGGTCGAGCTCTGAAGACCTACAATATAAAACAATTTATAATACAATTGAATCCCGCAGCCGCATTGAAAGATTAGCTGGTCCTTTTGGAACGGTGACTGCTAATAGTATATCACATTGATCAGTGAACAGTTTGCGGTGGCGAATTCATGGGGAGTGGATTGGGTGGCTAAGCACCCCACTCTTGGAGGAGCAAAAGCAAAAGCTCCCTGCTGAACCATTTCATGGGTGAATAGGTTAATTCCACGTTGACTTTTGCCTTTGCATGTGTCAAAACAAGTCTCTGTGCGAAACTATTCCATGTGAAAATGTTTGCAACCTGAACGCTCATTCTCAAGAAATTAAACTCATTTTTATGTGAAGCGTTTTGCACGAGCACTCTCCTTGAAAAAGAGGCAAACAGCAACTTAGAAGTGGAAGTAAATTCTGCATACGGGTCAAGTGGCCGATCAGGCCGGCGTTTATCCCTATTTCTGCATGAAGCCACTAGGAGTACTTTATACTACCCCTGGATGGAATGTTAGTCCATCGCAGGGTTACCCCCAGCATTAAATTAACCAGTACCCATCTATACACCTGAGTGGAGAGAATCACTGTAGGAGAAACGTGTCCTGCCCAAGAATAGAATACAATGTCCCCAGCCAAGCCTTCAACCCAGTTTGCCAGAAATATATTAAAAATGAATGCATAAATCACATGACAGGCTGTTTGCAAAGACTGCTTATAAATTTTAAAATAAATAATAATTTATTTAGGTTGGAACTGAAATTGTTGTCAGAGGGTAACAACAGTCTGTTGCAAATGAATCATCAAAATGAGATTTACCATGTCAGCCAGTCAGTCCAAAATTCACACCTCGGGGTATCCAATCGATGGAAATCGATGATCAGAAAACCAATTGATCAATCGATATCAGTCGATAAAATTAGTTAATTGGCATTGATTGGTATCGGTCAATCGATGATCAATCGATAACCAGACAAAAATCGTTCATCGATTGGCACAGGACTTCGAAACAGATGTCACGTACGCCACCTGTTCCGATCATCCGCCAATTTCAGGAAGCCCTGAAGACGAAATTGGTCAAACAATTCCGACTCAGTCTTCTCAGCTCAAAGAATATACCCTTTGCACGTGTACTTGAATTACCCACTTGCCCATAATCGCCTTTCAGTGTCATAATGTCAACGCAAGACGTCCGGGTAGAGGCTTTACTGAATATAAGGTGTATCGTCAAAGGCTATCATCTTTGCCGTTTTGAGGCGAACGTCGGTGCGAGTGTTCACTGCAAACAAGATGAGGGGAGAACGAGGAAACGCCTTTAAAGTTGTAAACCATCGTGGACAACTCGGCCACCTACAGTCCAAGCTTGTGGATCCTCTTTGGCTACTACATGCAGATATTTCAGTGTTGGTGATTTTTGTTTTTGTTTTTATTAAAACTGTAACAAACAATCTGGGCAAACAAATATGAAATGTAGCTTTAAATTATGCCATAACTGGTATCATTAAGTATATCTTTCACTTAAGTTTTTAAAGAACAGAAGAGGAAGGGGAAGCATACAATCTAATTTGCCCAGAGCATTCAAAGAGCAGTTTGTCGATAAGCTTACGTCATTGTCGTCAGATAAACATCCCCTTCATGATGAAAATACCGCACTCCAGCCTTTGCCTAAACGGCTTAGAAATCCAGACAAGAAGTGCGAGGCATGGCATTGATTATTCAAAGAGACCAATGAAGGTGAATACTTTCACGTGGCGGAACGTCGGTCATTTCAAGAAGGGAAGGTGTACAGAGGCCGCCAACATCACGACCTTCTCGTTGGATAGATTCTGCGAGAAATGACTTTTTTGTAAAGGCATTTGACTTTGTTAACCTACAACGAGTAGCAACTGGGACTTATTTGTATGATTTATCTTACGTGTCAATTTCGTTTCCATTAATCTACAGCCTATCGATACCAATCGATAGCGATTTATCTATCGATTGGTATTGATAATCGATACTAATCGATAACCTCACGAATCTTCACCTTCGATTGGTCATCGATTATCAATATCAATCGATTAATTGATATCGATTGGTATCGACTGATATCGATCGTCATCGATTGTCTATTCCATCGATTGGATACCCCGGGTTATAATATATGTATAATAGATGCATTAGTGAGACGGCAGTGCATTTTGGGTCAAGATAAATAAGCTTAAATTGGTTCTGGTCCTTGATCAGCAACATTATGAGACAGGTGTATAACAGTAATACAAAAATTGTAACACATGATTTTGACATTTATTTTAGACAGCCAATTTGAGAATGCCAAGACTGCCAAAAGTATTTTGCCCAATTTAACTTGTATAGTCGCTAACTCCCCGTTTTTTTTTTCGCTAATATGAATTTTCTTTTCTCCTGATCACCACTGCGAAAAAATTATCGTTGTAGCTATTTTCGTTAATTTGTATCAATTTTCAAAGTTTGTAAAATTGCCCTTTTTCATGTTCACGACCAACGAAGAGCGAAAAATGGATGCCTTGACTTCTGACGTCATTTCGGGAATAACAACAATATTTTCTTTCGGAAAAGAATATATGTAAACATATGATAGTGTGTGTCGAAATCGTTGCAGAATGAACGATTTGTTAGTGGGGGAGGCTGTAGAAATACAGGATGCGTAGGATAGAGTATTCATCTTGATTCAA
>JAHPZR010025318.1:0-26142 GCA_019787425.1 Platygyra sinensis
CTTGATTGCATATTTTGATTGCATTGTAATAAATTTTTAGCCTATTTAAGTCTTAGCCACAGATAGATTTTTATTCCAAGTATTTTTAATCCTGTACACTCTATACTGAGGAAGCCCGAAGGGCGAAACGTTTATTAAAGAGTTTTGACCACGGAAGAAGTTCGCTGTTTACTCTTTCTACACAAACTATATATATATATATATATATATATATATATATATATATATATATATATATATATATATATATATATTTAAAGAAAAGTAGTTTTTTTTTTTTTTTTTTCAAACTTCTTTAGTAAAATTACAAAAGTGTTCCAATGACTTTTGTTCATGTTTGTTCATGGGAGCCCGCCTGATGAGGGAGACTAGCTCGAGGTATACTTTTTTGCTTCCTTCCCATTCTCTTCTCGTTGTTTCCTGTTTTCTATCTGCTGCCGGCAGGCTGTGATCTTTGATCAATCTTTTTATATTAAAAGGTCAGTGAAAAGACCACGAGACTCATCCTGAATCAACCAGCTGATCGGTACCTGTTTACACGATCACGTTGGTAAAATGCCCCAAGACCTTCGGGCACTCGATTACAACAAAAAGCTGGGAGAATTCAGGTCGTGAACGAACAACTTCTTTTGGAGGGTGTGTCTAAGGGCTAAGCTTGCTGATCTGGCGCTGTTGCACCGAACGCATGCAAAGAACAGCAAGGGTTCTTAATTGTTCTAGTTAAACTCCCCTCTGTTCATCTTTAAGCGAACAAAGACACGGCATTGATTGTCTTGAGATCCGATAAAACATAGAACATTCTAATCAAGAACCATTTAGCTATCCGCATGAGCTCGCCACATGGAAAGCTGGGTGTATCAGATCAGTGTCATTATTCTCCTCACCTACACACCCCAAACCTTCCTCCAAAGCGTCATTCTTACTTGAACCACGACACTTGAAATGTTTAAACGTTTCATAATGTTTCCTATTATATCCATATAAAGAGTTTTCCCACTTAAAACTTTGTCTACCCCTAGCCAATAAACAAGAAACAAGATTGTGACCTTAGATGTTATTTCAAAATGTCATCCTCTGTTTTCAGGCATCAATACGAGCGAATTCGCAAATTCATTTTCTACTTTTTCCTCCTCCACAATTGTTATTGGAACCACAAAATACTAGTATGCCCCAACGATGCAAAACTATTACAACGGACGAACAAAGCCGAAGAAATATAGCTATGTAGTATTTGATCGTACAGTTATCTACAAAATACGAAAAGCCACATTCATTTTGCTTAGGGCCTACAGCAAATGACCTGAAAAGAATATTATCTATTGTTGTACATACAATACGGCTGAGTGGCTAGAAACAACAGCTGACAGAATAGCTCAAATATTAAATACGACCGCTATTACCATACCAATTAACGCTGAAGTTGGCCTGCGTGATCTAAAATTAAATTTGACTTGAACGATAAGTGGCTTAACTGGTTTTAATGCTCTTCGACCATCAAGTGGCTAATCTCACAAGGGTACTGATACTGAGTTATCTTAATTGCCGTTGAGGTGCAAAGAAAATTTTACCCGACAAATGAAGGTGAATAACTTGTTCTTGGTATGCTAGAATTGCTATCAATTTTAGTTATTTCAATGTCATAATTTTGACCTTATCTTTTCGACCTGAACTTATTGATTATAAAACGTTCTCACTAAATACCTGAAACTCTGAAATTTTCCTACATTATCGATAGCAAGTGTTATTCAAACCTGTGTTTCATGTTTGCTTGGAAATGCTAAGAAATTCCACAAATTTCCGTCTAAAATAAAATCACTCGTCCATGTTCTTTACGGTTTCGAAATTTATGCCACACTATCATAATCATTTGCAGAGAAAGACGCGTTCAAACACCCTGAAAGTATTCTGCGCTTACTAAGAAATGTCTTTCATTTCTTTAATACTTTAATATGAAATATAGACAAGTCATCTGAACTTGGGCATGATATCAGTTTGCCATTACTATTTCGGTTAAGCTCAAATGTACAGTCACAAAATTGTTACATAATTGCCCCGGCACGAACGAATTCCTTTAGGCCTACTCTGGGACCTTAAGTCGCCTTAAGTCGCCTTAAGTCGCCTTAAGTCGCCTTAAGTCGATATTGGTCACACAATGTTAAAAGGGTTCCCTCCTTTTAAATTGTACCCATAAGGAGGATATTAAGCTGGACAATAGGTAAACTCAGCTCCAATCATAAGGATCAGAGGAGGAGGCATGGTAGCCGAATGATTAAGAAGTCCAATTTTGTCCCCTAGCAGAGATCACCCATTGTGTTCTTGGGTAAGATACTGTACTCTCACAATGCCCTTCCCCCTCTCCCAGGTGTAAAACTAGGAGTTTGTTGGGTGAAGGAAACCCTACAATGGAGCACGAGTTGATATGAGGTAGGCAATGGCTTCCACATACATGGAAATCCCACGTTATAACAGTTGTGCACCTGTCAAACCACCTGTGTTAAATAGCATGATTAGTATAGGTAATCATGCGGTTTTTCTCATTCAATTTGGAATTAATTTGCACGAGTGAGTTTTTCAAAAAGCTGAAATTGCACGAGCCCCTTCGGCCAGTGCAATTTCAGCTTTTTGAAAAAGTCGCAAGTGCAAATTAATTCCAAATTGAACGCGAAAAACCGTTTCATTACTTATTAATAAAACAATCATGAAAAAAATTTGTGCGGAGTAAGTGCTTTTACGATGTTTCTTGAAGCCATTTTTTTCGCATTTGAGAAAGCTTTTTTTCAAAGATTCCGTACAAAATTTATGTCATTGCTTTACATGATATCATTGGCCTAAAAAAATTCTCATTGTCCTCCTGCAAATCAAAATCCAGAATTACGATGTGTAATTTGCATTGGTGTT
This sequence comes from Platygyra sinensis, assembly GCA_019787425.1. Taxonomy (NCBI): domain Eukaryota; kingdom Metazoa; phylum Cnidaria; class Anthozoa; order Scleractinia; family Merulinidae; genus Platygyra; species Platygyra sinensis. The sequence goes on from JAHPZR010025318.1 coordinate 2,899, forward strand.
ACACATTTTGCACCAGTGTTACACTTTTTGCACTGGTGTTACACTTGAACTGCACTACTCTCAGCCAATCAGAATCGAGTAATTTTTTCATAGGTATTATTAATTCTTCAAACAATACTGAATTAGGAAATTTCTCTGTGACAATGTATACTCCTACTTAATTTTTGTCTTGAATTTCATTGTGCGTTGATCAGAAGGTTGACACAGTGTATTATCACCAGGATATGAATAAGAAAATGATTTATGGCAAAAAAAGCAAATGACTCTGGTTGCAATAATTTATTTATTTCTTCTTAAAGATATTACTGAATCAGATCAAACCTACAGTTCTGGGTCATCAAAGTAAAAACAAAATCGAAAGGTATTCTGGAGAAAAGCTACATTCTTGCCAGTCACTTTTACATTGAGCAGTACAAATGTGGTAATCCAAAGTCAGTTGAACTGAATTGAAGCTTAAGTTTAGACACTTTACTTACCCAGAGCAAAAGAATGACAAAAGTGGGCCATTTCTCCAGCATAAACCTGCACTACAAGCTTCCACCACCGTATTTGACGAAATGTACATGTTCGAACTTTGCAACTCACAAAACTCAACGAACCTACTAAAGGCATAAATATTTATCTAACATAAGACTTTACAGTCTTTCCGTACATATCTTCGTTAGTTTGATGTTCAACACTGAAGACGAATGGACCTCTTCTATTCCAAGAAAAACTTTCAGCAGCAAAGATGTCCGCCGGTCTAACTTTTGATCACGTGAGTTTATCCCGTGACTGAAGTACAAACGTGCTTTTCCCTCGTGAAGTAGATTATCATTCGGGCCTGCAATCCCACAGAGACAGTCCACCTTGTTTCTATTGACTGGCTACCTGCTGGTATTATGGAAAGAACAATCGTCCCGGCGACACAATTCGAGGTAAAGTAAAGAAAGTTTTTCGCTATAGCAGATAGTATGGCCGCACGTGGCGGGAGAGCTCGAATTTTCCGCGGTACGGGCGAAAAGAAGGGAAACTCGCGAGGTGTCCCGCTCCTCACTTAGAAGCATGGAAACTAGATAGCGGCGCAAAGGTTACTGGGAGAATTAAAATGGCGGAAGGCAGTGTTCGTAGTGCAACCATCAGTTTGTGTAATTTCGTGGTGACTCAATAATTTCTGGACAGCTGCAAGGTATTTTAATTAGCTCTATTTTATAACTATTTTGTTAAAGTCAGCCGGATACTTGTATTTAGTTTCTGCTGACTAAATAAATGCAGCTTAATACTGTCACCAGCTCAAACATAAAACTTAAGCTTATTTCATTTTTTGTAGGTCAAACACTGCGGGGTTGAACCAACTCAAAACTTGGAACTACAATCATGGACAAAAGTCTTGGGACAAATTTACATTTGTGGCGCTTTTTCACACGCGCCAAACAAACAGTCAGGCGCGAATTCATCTACACTTGTTCAGCCTCTCCCCCTCCCCCCCCCCCTCCCCCTTACAATGTTGAACAAGTGTACACGCTTTATTTCTCTAGATTTTCAACACTGTATGGGGGGTGGGGGGGGGGGGGGGGGGGGGAAGCAACTCATTTTAAAACGGAAAACAGTGCTGTTTTTAAAACTCCGTTTTAAAAACACAGAAAATTAATGCAATTACACAAGTGTCCCAAGGAATTTTGTCCACGATTGTCTGATTTTTACGTCTCATGGAGAAATGCACAATTACGATGCTTTTGGCCCTAAGTGCATTTAGGACACGAAAGTGTCAATATCTGAGTTAAGAAAGGCATTTCTTACAGCTTTTACCCGGCTTTTCCGTATTTTTTTTTAAATGGTTTTGGACCCGCCGGGAAAGGTGTTGATGTCACATAATATAGAAACTTTTGTATGTGATGGCAGTGATAATGGAGTCGCTTGATTTGGATACGTAACGAACTGTTAACATTAATGTACAGTTCTTCAGATACTTCAATATTTAAACGACAAATCTGGTATTTAAGCCAATCATAGTGACCACCTTAACAGTTATAACAGCTTGTTTAAATTAGTACAAATATAGTGGGGCGCTTTACTCTTCGGGTGGTGACGTCAGCGTTCACTGGTCATCGCGCAGTACTCAGCGGCGAAGAAAGACAGTGTTAATTCAATTTCCTCAAAGTATCGACTAAGAATGCCAGCCAAAATATATTTTCAACACGACAGTTATGGTCCTTTTTGGAAATAAGTTCACAAAAGTCATGTCACAGCACGCTGGCAGTGAATGCAACGGTTCTCACTAAATCCAGTGTAGAGGAGTTAACTTTAAAACAATTCTTAACAATGAGAAATGAGAACCGTGTTTGCAGAGCTCAAAATTAAGTTTTTCCCAGCAATAAAGGTGTGGAAGATCGATTTCCAAATACAGTTGACTTCAACACGTCTTAAATGTGAGCTTTTAAAAATAGTTAGGCAGATTTTAAGGTTTTAAAGTGAGTACCGTGGCTGAGAACCGTTGAGTTATGCAAATAAAAAGGCACCAACTCATTGCGCATGACGTCAAAAAATGTCACACAATGTCATTTCGTAAACAAATAAAAGGGAGTGACTCCCAATGGCTGGAAACAACTTCCAAATGCTTGGTTCGGTACCTTTTGGGTGAAAGTAGTGTTTGCGATGCACGCTCACTGCCTGCATGCATCACATATTCATGCTACAGTTGACTTCGTGATTTGATATTTCCGCACCATTTCCAGGGGTGAAGACCTTCTGTTTTTCTTAAAAACCAAGGCTTTTGCTCGCTGTTCGACAGAAATTCTTGTCTATAAACCATGATCTATAATGCCCGTTGCTGCTTTTAGCGTTAACCATGTTTGTCCCTTCAAATACCGCACGCGCCATTCTGAAATAGAACACTGACAATTCCGATATACACCTCGCGTGGAGAAAAATTAAAAAAGAAAACAAAATGCGTTAATAAACCACGAAATAGCTCAGAAACAGTCATTGTATGACGATCTATTCACAAAGTGTAGAAAAAACACATTTAGAATGTAGAAAACCACTGAAAAATGACATTTTATTTCTTAGCTTAAATTCAGACAATCATGGACAAAAGTCTTGGGACAAATTTACATTTGTGGCGCTTTTTCACCCGCGTTAAACAAACAGTCAGGCGCGAATTCATCTACACTTGTTCAGCCCCTCCCCCCCCCCCCCCCCTTACAATGTTGGACAAGTGTACACGCTTTATTTCTCTAGATTTTCAACATTGTATGGGGGGCAGGGGGGGGGGGGGGAAGCAACGCATTTTGAAACGGAAACCTGTGCTTTTTTTAAAACTCCGTTTTAAAAACACAGAAAATTAATGCAATTACACAAGTGTCCCAAGGAATTTTGTCCACGATTGTAGGTCCTGGTGATCCGATCAGCGGAAGTAAAAGATCTTTCAACAAAATTCCGTTTCCTATAAGTGGGACGTCAAAGTTTTCTGGAGCCAGAAAAGCGGTTGGAAAGACAGGAAAAGAAGGACCTTATCACGTGGTTAGCAAAATGGTATTGGGGTGTTCTCTCTGACAGAGGCAGGAGAACAACAAATTGGTTGAGTCCCTGAAAAGGACCAAGCAACTATGGATGCTGTTGGAAAGGCATGTGATTTGCCAAACTTCCATGCCAAAATCGACAGTACAAGTACCAAAAAATATTGGAGACAATTTTACCAAGGTAACAATTTTTAAAATAATTATAAAAATTGTTATATTGGTAAAATTATTTGCGAGGGCTCCTTGGTGCAGATGTCAACACAAGACACATGATAATAGAACACTGCCTCACTAACCTATTTTCATTGTTTTCCCTGTTCTTTTGTCCTTTTGTTCTCTTTTGTGTTGTATGCCAACTGTGTCTTCTACACCAAGTAACAGCAACAAAGCAACAAAGCTTTGTGAAATAATTAAGCTTAATACATGCAAAGAACTCTGTGTAACTTTAATTATTTTGTGGAAATATTGATTAGTTTTCTGTAAATCATCTCTATTTTCTTAAACTTAAAAGTTATGTCACTATTTATATATATTTTTTATAATATTGTTAGATGTTGGTTCTTATTTTGGAATAATTATTCTAGGCATATACCAGTCGCCATGTTTATTCCTGGCTAGTTATTGACTTGCTTTGACTACGTAATTGAACAATAACTGTTGTGGTAATTCTCTAACCATTTTAAGCTAAAATGGTTTGAAATTGGGATACTTGAGACTATGGTGACTTATAGCGATACAAAAGTAAGTAAGATAATTATCATAATATATGTATTAGCTAATATTGGTTTATTGTGAGGGATTCTGGGAATATTTTTGAAGTTTATGGAGTGACTTTGCTAACTTTAGGTTTTATTGCTTGAGTCAAATAAAATCACTTTAAGTCGCTTTAAGTCGCCTTAAGTCGCCTTAAGTCGCCTTAAATCGCCTTAAATCGCTTTAAGTCGCAATGATTTTTTTGTCAATTTTGCTTAAGTCGCCTTAAATCGCCCAAAGTCGCCTTAAGTTACGGCGACTTAAGGTCCCAGAGTAGGCCTTCCTTTAAGCCCTTAGAAAGTTCTGTAAGAGATTCCCTGCAGAGATTCCAAGTTTCAGCAGGCCACAAATAATGCCTGACTTCAAGGCTAAAAAAATTGTGGTTAAACCGTCAGAGAAAAGCACCGTGATTGTTGCAATCACTTCACATTTCCAGATAATCATAGAATACCCTCAAGAGGTTTGAATACGACTCTGTAATTAAAAATCTATGCATAGTTCGAACGGCAATTTAGGACCGTTTTCGGCTGCTGGGCATACAGTCACTGCGTAGAAGAACTTTGACAAGCTAGCAAGAGCTCCTCTGTTATGTGCCTGAAAAATCGCAGATTATCTCTCCACTAAGATAAATTCTTGAGATAACAAAAAGCCAGTATAACTGAGCAGAAAACCTCATGTAATACTGTACGTGATACTTACAACTAAAATATTGGTTACGGTAGACTGTAATTCTTAAAGTCCCAAATAGTGCGTGTACAACAGTCATGAGAGGTCTTGGACCATCTTCAATGTGTCTTCGACAGACTGAAGAAGAGCGAAGACCGAAACTGAAGTCCATAGCTTTTCTAACCCGACAAAATACAGAGAGTGCCAAGACTTTAATTAAAGAGGGTAGAAGTAGCTGAAAAGGGGAGCGAGCAAAGCTATTATTGCTCCTAGTCTCCTTACGTTAAAGAAAAGTTTAATGTTTTACACTTCTACGTCTATAAAACGCCCTCAATAAACATTTTTTTTTAACGCCTTAGGCTTACTCAGTATCACCCTTCGTTCTTAAAGAAAGGAATTTAAAACAAGATTCGCATGGAGTTCTACTCCGCTCACGACATCACAATAATTGCAAGAAACCAGTCATGTATGTGAAAACCATCAGTTGAGCTTTAGAAATATTCTATTTAGTTGCCGGCTAACTTAAGCTTAGAGAAGTTGAAAGTGAATTTTACATTAAACTAATTTTTTTCTTCCGTGTTTGGGGCTTGTACAGTCCTCTGAAGCAAGTAAGTGTTTCGGAAAATAGCGCAGGCATCGCCTCTGCAAGTTCAAAATTGAACATAAAGTAAGCTATTCTTGGTCAAGGATACATTAGGTGAAGAACAATGAGTTGAATTGACATGCCAATCTACCCAAAGCGTCACTTATGGAGACACATGCCTGAAACACTAATGATTAATAATGCACATGCGATAAGATTTTGACAAACGCAAGTTTTTTTTCCTCAATAGACTCCTGATGTTAACAGGAGACGAAATAACCTCGTCTAGCCTGTAAACATAAATTTTAATTTCGTATAGGGGACCGGGGATGCTTGCCTCGTCAGCTATGCAAGATCTTGTGTAGGGAACTAGCGCGTGCATCACAAGCGTGAATTTAAAATTGCATATTTAATTATCCTTGTTCTTTCGTTTTATCAGGCGACAAAAAGATAAGATAAGGTATAAACAGCCACAGGCCTGTGTTTTGCCAGGAGACCTAACGAACAAACGAAGCTCCTAAATGGTGCGGCGTGGTAACGTTGGCTGACAAGTATACATACATACATTTATTTTTGTTTTCAAATAAAAAAAATTACAAGTTGAACATGCCCGCGGATAGCATATGCTAGTCTAGGCGGGTCATGTTAACAAAAATGTCCAATTCCCTTGAATGATTCGAACAAATTGACGTGGTACATCAATTACGGCAGGCGGGGAAGATTAGTTAACTTGTGCTAGCCCTAAGCAAAGTTTTACGAGGGTTATCGACTTGACTCTGAAGACACCATCTTCTGAATAAAGACTTGCAGTTGTTTTGAACAACATCGTAAGTGTAACATGATCTACAAGAATCCATTCTCTTTGTGGGTTTAATTGCAGGATAAGTCTAATTCAGGAATCAAAATCGTTGCTTTCACGGAGGGATTCAAGATAAAACTGGACTCTTCTAACTTTCAAAGTACAAAATAGCTGATTATATCGCGGATGGGCGCCCTTCTAGGTCAACATTCAATTTGTTCCGCAACTGCCGTTGAATTTAGGCTGAATTTAGCTCATACAGCAAGACTCCTCTGCGTCCCGCTTACCGCACTCTACCGCACCTGTTTTTGTTTTTGTTTTGTTGTTGTTGTTTTTTTTTTGACTGTTGAAACACGCGGTAACTGGCAACTTTTGATACAAATGCACGGACGATTAATTGGAATCGTTTCTGTGCTTGTCGATGAATTTTCCTGCCGGCTTTTACAGACATAGAGATTAAAAAGAAGTGAGTGCCCTCTTCTCTGGGACTTAATTATAATCGTAGAAAAGGAGCTGGGAAGAGAGGGATGGGAACTCTACTTCAGTTATGTAGGTAGTCATTGTAGCTTTTTAAGGTCAAAGTTTGTGCCTGTGTTGCCGGCAAAGTGTTTATTCTAAAACATACATCCTTAGAGTTATCACCCAGTTATCTCGGTACCTTCTGGGCCCACAGAATAACATTTTTGTAGGTTTACAAGAGTCCTTCCTTATTATTCGATAATCATCCCCGCACTTTTATATTTGACTCGGCGTAATTTGGATTAATTTTCGTCGCTTCTCAATTTCCTGCAGATGCAGTTCAACAAAACGTATGTTCCCCACGAAGCAGCAGTACAAATAAATGAACCCAACCATCAAATATACTACAATCAAGTGCTGCAAGAAAATTGCTCGACCTTCCCCGAATGTTCTGACGTCTTGTACAAACTGCTAGATGGAGAAAGTGTGGAGCAACTTAAACAAGAGACCAAGCAGACAATGAATTACCTGTATTCCAAGGGTCACCGAACATCGGAAATAACATTGGCGAGTCGAAGAGAAAAGAATCGTGAAAGAGAGCGCAAAAGGCAGACGCGTCTGAAGGGGGCGTTTAATGTGCTTCGCAGTGTAATACCCGATTACTTTTCCGAGAGAGAGCCCGGAGACAGGCTGTCAAGAATCCAAACTCTAAGAATGGCAAAGGAGTACATCGCTTCATTACACGAGTTGTTAGAGACATGTTAGTATTATTTTTGGCGCAGTTGCCTTTGCTAATGCACAGTGCGCCGTTCTTAAGTATTCACCAGAAACTGACATAATAGACAAGAACAATGGCATTTTTATTTCTCAATGAGTTACAAATGCCAAGGCATTCAGATTGATGATGATGAATTAAAAATTTTAAAAGTTACTTTGCTATGTTGAGTAACGCTATTAATGTTAATCATTAATGTTAGTTAATTAATACTAATTACTAATAATCCTAATTACTGAGTGCTGTGAAGAGAGAAAATCAGACTATTTTGCTTATTTTAAACATTTGCTTTCGCTGACAAAAAAATGTAGAAATCCAATATAAATATATTTGTTTAGGTTCGTTTTGTATTTCTGAGTTACTGTTTCAGTTCATTAACCGCTGCAAACACCTATTATTTTGTTGTGAGATCAAAACTTTAATAAGTGTTGAGCTGTACGTAATTACTACCTCTGATAGTTTTTTGATTAATAGCTATCTACTTGATTTGTTTGAAAAGTTATTAATCTTGCAAACGACGAATTTCGTTATAGCCCGCCAATCGACCCTTCTGAAATGTATGAGAATATTTTTAGACTTTTTAACAGCTTTTCGTAATCCTTTGGAATTATGTTTTCAGCTTATATAGTCAGCCATGTAAAACATTTTTGGTGAGGTTCTTGGATTAAAACGATATCATTTTACCTACTTGTAAATTCTGTGTGCTGTTGATCTCTCTTAAGATAATTCGCCGTAACAGATTCCGGTACTGATCCCTAGAGCCAGAGAGCGATTTCCCCAGGTTGTAACAGAAAAGCTTTCCCACGCCAAATACCTATTACCACAGTGAAATCCACCTTGCTGTAACAAAATACTCCTTTAAGTACTCCTCTCTAACCTCATTATTTGTTCAATCCAGTTCCATCTCGGACGATCATTACTTGCTCTGCCCACTTGTGTGATACTAATTTGCTTGGTGGGAGATGGTGTGAGGCCATCCTATTCTTGGTATGCGCTGCATTCACCTGCATAAAACAGTTCTAAGAAGAAAACCACTCCTGGATTTTTCTTTTAAAGTGATCCTCCCTTCTGTATCTTATGGGATCACCATCTGGGGAAATTGCAATTATTTAGACCACATAAAATCCCTACAAGCACTACACTTCAGAGCCGCAAGGCTGATTTATAACTTGCCATGGGATACGCCATCGAAGTTACCAACTGGGACACGATATACGATATGTACAAAATAAATCTTGTCAAATTGTTTTATAATATAGTTAGCGACAACACGCCCCCTTTGATTTCAGATTTAGCTATGTGAAGAGAGACTCAATACAACCTAAGAGGACATAAGAAGGCTACCGTTCCAAGAATTTCAACACAGTTCATGAAACATTCCATACGTTTTAGAGGTGCCGTACTGTGGAACTTGGTTTCCGATTATTTAACAGATTCTCTAAATTTTAAACAATTTATCAGAAAAGTGAAACTGGACCCATCATTTAGGGAAATTAATTTTAATTCTATCTGTTGAGTCGGTGCCTAAGAAGATGTGTGATTTTATATCTTAGGTCTCTGAATTTTATGTAAATCCGTCGTTAACTTTTAATTAAATTTTATGTCAAGTGTACGTTTTTATAGTGTTTTAAACTCATTTTTAAACTTACTTTAAAATATTTTTAAACTTAGTAATACACGACCCCACAAGCAAGTAGTTTGCTTTAAACATTGATCGTGTTTAAAGTGCAACTGCCACGAAATTTCACATTTCCTTTTCCCACTTTTTTTTTATACAGAATAACTTACCATCATGTACGATGCCCTTTCGTCCAAAAAGAAAAAAATTAAAAAGACTTCCTTCATTAAAATTTCGCCGCTCGAAAAGTGAAATTTTTCGTCCGCAATTACTCGAAATTGGTTCCAGTTGAGCCCGCTACTTTTGCAGCGGCATCTCTACTTGTGACGTCATATTCCTAACACGAGACTGATTTACCTTTGATCGCCGTTGATATCAGTCGAGTTTTTATCTTAGTATTAGCGAAATCTCTGTCGATTCAGAAGTTCATTTTGGGTAAAGTTTGTCGGGAAGCAGTAGTGAAGGTTACTCTGAGTGTTCAGAGGCTAGCTTCTGCTCGGCAAGTGAAGATTTCCAATCATACGATGATAGTGCCGAGCAAGATTGCCACCGAAGAAGAAGCCACCTAGTACGCTGAACAAATAGCTGTAAAGGAAGAAGAAGAGTCTGAGGACATGCTTCTAAGTCGATTTGCAGACGAGACAGATCTACCAGACGGGTATTTTATTTGGTTTCTTCGTTTCGATTCTTTCTCCTTTTATCAATGCGTCTATTTTTGTAATAGAGCTACTAAAAATTCCAAGCAGTTTGTTCTGAAGGAAGTTATGTTGGATTCGATCTGTCACCGTTTTTGAAAATGTCTGTTTCGTAGATATTGCACGATTTAAATTTCTGTAATTTTGGTCAATTACCAAAAATAATAAAAAGAAAAGATCGAAGTGGTAGTTTTGGTTCTTGAGGTATTTCAAGTTTATTTATGCATATATTTTTGGTGTCAATTAACTGTTAATGTTATTTTGAATTTAAGCTTACCCATACATGTACATGTAAGGTTATGGTTATAGGTGCAAGGGTATAAATTGTTCGTTGGAGTTTGTTGTCCAGCATGAAGAATGTTGATGTTGCATGGAGGTTGATACACGTCATGAAAGAATGGCAGAAGTTGAAAGAGATGATTAGTAAGTTACTTTCACATCCAGGTTTTGAAAGTGTGTCTGAGTAGTTGGGTTTTGGCTACTGCAGCAATAGGGCTTAAAACAAAAGAAAAATTAAATGGTTTACCACATTGACCACATTGTTTGCTGAAGGCAACACCACAGGCACCTGAGACAGTGGGAAACCCCCAAAATTTGGAATTTTTGAGGGGCAACAACAGAGTCTGATATCACCCCTTCCTAGCTGCCAGAGCTGCTAAAAAGTTCGCATTGAAGATCAGAATTTTCAACTGGCCATCAATGGGGGGATAACTATTTTCAGGACTATGTCACTGTCATATATTTATCTCATTCCCAAATTAATGTTAATTTTGGCCAAAGCAATTACACTGAAAGAAAATTCAGACCCCTTTTGCCAATAGCAGACTTTTCATCTTGACTTCCATTACCATAAAGAGGAAAACTGTTGGCGACTGCACATCACTAGCTTGTGATGGAAAGGTTTCATTAAGGTGAAAGCTGTAGCCAAAGTCAAAAAAGTTAGTTTTAGACCCTAAACAGCCAAACGTATTTAGGGTGTGCTTGCTTACAGCTGCATGTAGTAATATTCTTCCTTAAAGATCAGCAATGAAATTGGCTTTTATAGACTAGTAATGAACAAATCCTATCAGAACTTCCAACTGGCTAAAGCACTAGAAATTAAATATATTCCTCGAGGAGTGTACTGCATGCTACTCAGGGTCTCCTCAGTACACCACAGCAACTCAATAACTTTAACACTGACTGTGTGACTGATTGTATTCCGAAATATCCAACTCATTGATAAAAATGAGAGAATGTCACAGTATTCTCTGTTTTCTGTTTAGTCCTCCTGTTAAAAATACTTCTAACTGCAATAACAACAAGGCCTGGATGAATTTAAAGAGAAAAATAAAGGGAAATAAGAATTAAGCAACACTGATCAGGGTTTGCATTGGTAATGGAACATGGGAAGTCCTGGAATTATAAATCTTCTTTTTCCAGGCCTGGCAAGTCATGGAATTTTTAGAGCTCTATAGGTAACACAGTGAGGAATTATTCTAAAGATACTGTCACCCCTCATTTCTTGAATGTTGCAATTAGGTGTATAGTTTTGATTAAAACTGCATTTTCTTAAGCTAGACACCCCTCCCCTCTCTCATTGTTGTTGCATGATAAAATGGCTTAACCTTGCCCCCCCCCCCCCCCCTAAAAATCCAAATAATCCACATTACCTGTAAAGTTACGCATGTGTCCAGCATAATTATCAAGGTGCACAAGGTGAGGACCAGGAAACTAACGCTTAGGAAACTGAGTTTAAACTGCCATTTTATTCAAACAGATTTCGCAATGGGTACAAAACTGGGACATTTGAGCTTATTTTAGGTCAACGGAAATGTACACAGCAAAACGCTCTAACGAAAACGAGTTTCGCTCACAACATTGTCTCTATCCAGCGAAAAGAACAGCAATTACCAGGTAACATAACGTGAAGGGCGCCTACATCTAAAAATAGGCACGCAAGGCGTGCAAGAGTTTTTTTTTTGTGAACTGAAAGGTTTCAGAGATAGCAGAATTCTGAATCGATGACATGTAAAATGTTTTACTAAACAAACTACAGTAACCTGACACGTCTCCAAATTACTATAGATATGATCTTATTTTCTAACAGGCAATTTGATTCGTTTTTTGTTACAACCCACACTGTGATTGGTGTGACATGCGCACATGCATAACTCCCCATCACTCACCGATCTCATAGCCCTTTCAAACCCAAGAGGAATTTTTGCTCAAAAATACTCAAGCCGTTAAGAGAACTTTTCGCATTTTATACGAGTCGTAAGTTTACCCTTTTTACAAAACAACACTACCTCACCGAAAATAGACCCTTTGCATAAATGGCGCCTAAATTTGAATAACAATACTTGGTACATCCTTAGCCTCACGTTCATGTTTCAAGACAAAGGAAATTTCACATGAGTGTGAGGCTAAGGATGTACCAAGTATTGTTATTCAAATTTAGACGCCATTTATGCAAAGGGTCTATAGAAAGAAAGAAAGAAAGAAAGAAAAAACTTTTTGATACAAAGAAAGTCTGATTTTGCACTTTAACTTGACGCCACGCAGTCTTCAAAAAATATCGAACTGAAATGAATGTCATCAAATAAAGCTATAAACTGCTAATGCAGAGACGTAAAAACAGTTTAGAAATGAAAGCTTCTTTTTGTTTAATATCCTGGAAACAAAAGCCGACAATTTGTAAGCTCCCATTGAATTTATTCCCATAGCAAAAATAGAAGTGTCAAGTTACCATTTATAACTAAAAATAGCAAACATCTCGTGCGAACGATTTTCTCCGACACGAAAAACAAAAGTGTCAAGTTACCATTTGTAACTAAAATAGCAAGCATCTCGTGGGAACAGGTGCTGACGATTAGTTAGCTCTAATTGAATTTACTCCCTTGTGAAAAACAAAAGTGTCAAATTACTGATTGTAACTAAAAAATAAAAATATCTGTCTATATTTGCATGCAACAAGAACAAAACAATCGTTACCTGTACCTATTGTAAACGTTCGCACTCTTTCGAATCAAAATAGTCTTGTCTCCCCTAAAAACTAAGAACTACAAGCATCTATGCGTGACGTCTAATTGAATTTACTCCTTGTGAAAAACAAAAATATCAAGTTACCTTTGTAACTAAAAATAACATCTCGTTCATTTGCATACAACTAGCTCACGCACTGTTTCAAACCTCAAGGCTCATCTCGTCCATAACTAAAATCCTCAACCTAACCCACCGAATTTGCCGAAGTAAACCCAATATATGAATACTTCCTCCTCTTTTATAGAAGAATAAATATGGCCGTTCTGAACTGTATCGGGATCAAATCCTCTCATATACCAATTACCTTTAAAACAAGAAATTTGATTGGCTGTTTATAGTAGACCCGACCTGATTGGTGTGACATACATACATCTCTCACTCACTTACTCACTCACTCACTCACTGATCATTTGACCCGTCCACAACATACTTGACGCGCCGACTAAGAGGTACTTTTTTTTACAAAAAAATAACTCAAAAACTCATTAAATTACCGAGTGGCAAGCTTCTGGGGATGAAACTTCTGGTGACTGTGAGAAATGTTACAGTTCGTTTATGATCTCTATGGAAATGAGATATAGAAACCTGTGTTTGAGGAAAAAAAAAGACAGTAAATTATTTCTGGTGGAATTGAAAATTTTTGAAACCATTGAAAGGCTCTTCGGTAAACCAGAATCTTACGAGTTTGCCACATGACTGGAAAAAACAGAATGTACAAAAAACTTAAATACAATAGCGCGACGATATGAACAATACTAAAATTGATGAGTTACTTGAAGATATATTTGCAAATCGCAGAGATGTCTGGGACTTAACATATAGGATACTTCTACGAAAAACTGAAAAGTCTTCCTGGCTGACACAATACTGAAGCGTAGATAAAAATAAACAAGGCTTACCTGGCGGTGTTCTCGTTTGTTTCCCTGGCTCGATCTTCCATATTGTAGGAATTGAGCCAAGAATATGGAGCTTACGAATCGACGACTTTTGCACGACGACGTCGCTGGGTCACCTTATAGTCCCGCGTCGTCGTCCTATAGAGATTTCAATTTTCGATTTGCAGACAAGACGACGAGGTATACGTTTGTTTTTGTCTTTTGACAAGGCGAGTTGTTTAAACCAAAATGCCTGACTTTAGAGAAACGAGAGCTTGTTTCGCATACGCTTTAATTTGGGAGCAACTCTACAACCGAACAAGGTTTGTACTTTTTGTACGACTGTCACTAGTCAACAAATTCAGAGTTTCCGACTGGAACTACGACAGGTTCGATTTAGACGAGAAATCAAACGGCGGACGAATGCAATGCAGACTGAGTTTCGTTTCTACAGAAAGGACATTTACAAACTTGCTGAACAGCTACAGCTACCCGACGAGATAACAACTTACATTGGTTTACTTTTCATTCATACCGTGTTGTGCTTTGACCGCTTTCAGTGTTGGTTGAATTCACAGCGTTTTCATGGCGCTGTAAGAGGTCGTTTCTTGAACGAAAACAGGCAAAAAAATTAAAATCAAACGTCAGGAATATGCCCTTAATGTGATACTTAAATTATCTGGCAAAAATACCGAAAGTATCGAGAGAAAACTTTCAAAACTAGCCCCACGTCTTCCTGTTCCAAGACGCCGGCAAATCGCTCTCACCACCGTCGTCGACTTTGGCGCGACGCCGGCAAGTGCTCAGAAAGGCATGCGCAGTGAGCATGTCACGCAATCTAACGGCGACGTCGTGCAAAAGTCGTCGATTCGTAAGCTCCCTAATAAGCCGACGACGACAACCTTCTCAAAAAACGCTCTTGAAAAAAATTCCTCCGCGAAATGGACTGACACCCGCCACAAACTTTCCGCTCGGGTTGAAGTTCCCGCGGTGAGTGTGCACGAATTTCAACCACTTATCTCGCTCACTTTTTAATCGTAGGACTAAAATGAGCGGAAATACCTGCATTCATATCTGATCTATTGCTGCATCCGTGTACTACACATCGATCGGGCGCGATTCGATTCGAATAGAGCGCTAGATTCACGTTGCGAAGCCAGTTAACTGCGAACTACATAGAGAAGTTATAACAACAACAACAACAACAACAACAATCTTTATTATTTACACCTTTTCTTAACAAAGTTCGCCATGTGAGCCAAGTTGGATAGGAGTATGACGTCACACAGCAGCAAGGCCTTATGGGGTTGCAGGAACATGATTTGATAATGGCGGACAAAAAATTTTCGGAAAAAAACCGTGAAAAAAAACATCTTCCCGCGCTTGTTGGACAAAACGGCTTGGACAAATGAGTAAGTACCACTTAAAGATTCAGAAAATGCATAAACAATGAATTCGAAAAATTTCGTCCCAGTGGCACTTTAAATAAAGGATTTTACTTACTTACAAATTCTCATCAGCTGCTCTGTTTACTTTTGTGATCTCCTTATTTGTTTCGTGGGAGATGAATTTAGGCCACCATATTTGTCGGGCTACGCGGAATGCGCCACATGAATATGCGGAACCCAGTTTCACCTTGTCGTTTTCTGTGATCTGGATTTATTTGGTGGGAGATGGTTTGAGGCCATCATATTCCTGGTTTCTAAATATTTCGGAAACTACCGTAAATACCCTAAAAGTATCCGCAAGGGCCATGCTTCTGTTGCCAAGTTAATGGGACGATGAAAAGAGTGATTTGCAGACTTTCTTACGACACAACTCTTCAAAACAGACCATGGTTCTAATAACAGGCCTTTCTCAGCCTACGGCCTTTATCAGCCTACGCCATTTTGGAGGATTGATGCCTTAGCGCTTTTAGTGATATGCAATTAATTTGTCGAGTGGAAAATCGCTGACCTAGATTGTTTCTGGTATAAGAACTGAGTATTGTTTCAAGAAATTAGCTAGGAAAACGCACGTCTAAGCCATAAAAGCTATGAATATAGGTCTTAATATCACTGAATTTTCTAAATAGCTTAAACATTTTCTAAATATCTCCGAAACTACTAAATATCCTAAAAGTATCCAAAAGCGCCATTCTTATGTCGCCAAATTAATGGGACGACATAAGATGTGATTTGCAGACTTTCTTACGACACGACTTTTCAAAACAGACCACTGTTCTAATAACTGGTGGAAGAAATAGAACGGTGAGCAAACAACAACAGCGAACACGCTATTTTCTGATAAAAACTTTTGATGTCGACGTGTGCAAATAGCGTAACGTCCAGAATACTTTGCTTGATTAATATTTAACCTGAAGTGGCATGATGAGAAGTCCCGGCGATATGGAGACAATCAATTGCGCGGTGTCAAAAATAAAATCGCAAACGCTATCGACAGAAAAGCACATTGAAACCCAAAAAAAATTAATAATTTAAAAAATGTAAAAAAGGGTAAAGGTTGCCTCGTCGGTCAGGCTAGAGCCACGTAAACCCGATGATTAAAAATCATTAAAATTTGATGAAGTGATAAAGCTGCGTGGTCATCTTAACTAAAGCGTCGGCCGGTTTTTTCACAAGGTTTGACCGCAAATTTTTTAGCCTCGAAGTCATGTATTTTTTGTGGCCTGCTAAAACCTTGAAAATTAGTAAACTTTTAAACGGAAAACAGTCCTTGGAATCTCTGCAGGGAATCTCTTACAGAACTTCCTAAGGACTTAAAATATTTCGTTCCCTGGCAATTATGTAACAATTTTGCGACTGTCGCACGTTTAGTACATTTGAGCATACCCGAATTAGTAATGGCGAACTGATATCATACCCAAGTTCAGATGATTTGTCTATATTTAATATTAAAGTATCAAAGCAACGAAGAACATTTCTTAATATGCATAGAATACTCTCAAGGTTTTTTGAAAGCGTCTTTCTATGCAATTGATAATGAAAGTGTGGCCATAAATTTCAATACGTAAAGAACATGGACGAGTGAGTTTATAGTGGAGGGAAATGATATGTGGAATTGCTTAGCATTTCCAAGTAGATATGAACCACAGGTTTGAATAACGCTTTGTATCGATAATGCTGGAAATTTTTGTCAACATTTAGTCAGAACGTTTTATAAACAGTAAGTTCAGGCAGAGAAAAAAATTCAGGTCCAAATTATGAAATTAAAATGACTAAAATTGATAGCAATTTCAGCATACCAAAAACAAATTATTCACCTTCACTTGTCGCGTTAACTGTTCTTTCCACCACAAAGGCAATTAAGATAACTCAGTATCGTTAGTACCGTTATGAGATTAGTCACTTGATGATCGAAGATCATTAAAAGCACTTAATGCTCCCAACCCATGAGAACGAGAAACAGACAGCTGTGGGAAAGGGGAATGAAGTACTCCAACAGGCACTATCGCTAATGCAATACTCTTGAGGGCTGCAGATCGCAATACCCCAGCAAGAGTCCTTACTCCTCTTTAGGGCTGCAAAAAACCCTGAAAGAGGTTCTTTCTCCTCTCCAGGGCTGCAGGTCACAATATCCTGTGAGAGGTCTCTAACCCTCCTCAGAGCAGCAGGTCACAATACCCTGAAACAGGTCCTTAGTCGGGTAAGGTAGTTAAGACATATGGTTACTATGGCAACCAATCCATTTTGTGAGTCTATGGGGGAAAGAGTGACCTGTATGGGAGCACTTCATCCCCACAAATACACGTGTATTCCCCATAGACGAAACAAACCCAGCTCAAAACATGTTTAGTTAGACATATCACCTAACAACTGACAGGAGACCCCAGAAAGGAGAGAATGAGGACATTGAATATATCTTTCGTAACAGTCAGAGGACCACCGCCCCAAAGTTTTGATAAGCCAAGGGGGAAGGCCGACAGAAGCAGAGGTTGTAGCAGCCCAAATCCGATAGCTATGTCCGGCATATTGAGAGGGCTATAGACCAGACATGGAGAGAAGCTGCCTAGTTTCAGATATAAGACCCACTTTAGTGAGGGGAGAACCAGATAAGTACTTAAAACGTGGACCAGTGGAAGTCCCCCGGAAATACAGAAATGTTTTCATAGCCCGGACGGGGCAGATTGTCTGGTCAGTCTTCTCTATAATAATAGTATGGCCTGAACGGAATGGGTCCGTTTTAGATATTTTAATCCAACAGACATACGTTCAGGACTGACGGAATTTGGGTGCAAGGTTACATCGCTCGTGGACAGATGGATGGCAGGGGAATAGGGTGAGTTGCATGTCATTTCTCCCAGGCGGAGGAACCGAAAAAGGCCAGGGTCATAGCTGCCCACAACATGATGGAGTCATAATTGGTGGTGCTAGGGATAGCTAGAACCTGGAAAAAAACAATTTGGGTTGAGTTATTGAAATGGGGAGTCGAATCCGAAACGAGTCACCCTGGGATCGCTTGATACCACGGCAAATCAACTGCAAGCGGAAAAATTTCTTTAGGTCCAACCAGGGGCGGGGGAGAACACTCTGCGACGCCTGGCACTTTTTGTGTATATAGATCATCCAACGAAAAATGACGTCACATCCGGTAAAAAAGCGAGCTGAGCGGGAAAATCAAATTTCATTATGGCATAATCGTTCTCTCAGTAAGTAAAATGCCAATATTTCGCAATCGACAGGATATTTTTAACGTTTTATTTGGCCACGATAAACAAAATTTTGTCCTATTCCTCGTCATATCAGTGTTTTGCAAGAACAAAGCTATTAGTTATTCAAAAACACGCTGTTTTGAAAGCGTGTTTTTTACGAAATGTCGTCATTTCTTCGTCGCTGAATTCCACAGGACTCATTGTTTGCCTGGAAATAATGAATTTTAGGTAAGTTGCACTCAATTAAAATATCCTATTCTCGTAGGTAGGCATTACACTAACGGAAAAACGCAATGGCAGTTTTCTAGACGTGGGAGAACATAATTACCAGAAGCCCGTTTTTTTAAAATTTACCTTTGTCAAACACTCGAGAGTACTCGAGAGCTATTAATCATATCACTGCAAGAATAGACTCACGCACAGAAAGCGCTTTGCGGATCTTTCTTGCCGATCGAAACTAACACAAACACATGGTTTTGCTTATGACTCAAACGGATGTCATAAAATATGTTACGATTGGGTAAAAACTTAAAACAAGATATATTTTCCCATAGCAATTCTATAATTGATGAACGCTACTTCACAGGCAGGCTGTAAACCCCTCAAAAAAAGCAAGAGGATAGTTTATACAGCGATTCAGTCATTTGGACATGTCTCTCATGTTTCTCAGTTATAATCAAATTCATTGTTCCGTTTCAACTGTGTTAATACTGTCATCAGCACCAGCACCAGCACCAAGTTCCATTAAGCCCCCCCCCCCCCCCCCCGATCCTATGAGGTCAAGCATGCACCTTTAATTTCTTTAAACCCCAGGTCTTATTTGTCCTGTTTACAGACCAAGTTTCTTCTCCTGTCGTATTTGGCAACTCATTTTGAAAGATTATACATTTCGCATTATTTTTCAGTGTGCTTTCTCTAGCTATAAGCCTGCATCAAGATATGAGAGAACACTAGCAATTCTGATAATTTTAATTTATCACTATTTCAATGTGCCATTTTAACAAACTGTTTGTAAAAAGAAGTCCAGCAACATGCAATAGCAACAGTGACACTGAACTATCAGCTAATTAACTAGTCTTATCTCTGACAATCATTGAAGATTGATGATGAAACATATGGTGCAGTGGAACTGAATAATCAGATTGTCAGTGGCATTGTTGGTGTTAGTGACATTGAGGGAGTGATGCTAGTGTCTGAACTCGGATCAGATCAGCAAAGAAAAGGTTCCATACTAGAAGTTGACAGAGTCGGCAACAAGAAGCTGGCTCATACACGTACCTGTCTTAAGGCCAGCTTCATCACTACTTGTCAAGGGTTCCTGACTTGTGTATAAAAAAAGACTACCTGTCATGACTTATATGGAGAGGCTCAGCTCAAAAGGTGTATCTTTTCCAGGCTTCAGATAAGGATTTCACAAGTTGAGGTGTATGAAAGGGAAGGGAAATCTGTGATTTAGGGATTCCATTCTTCTGGTTCTAAAATGTTGTTTCAAGAAAAGCTCTCATTTACTCTCTTCAGCCAGAATGAGGGGATTCTTCAACATTGTCTAGATTAACTTGCTTCCAAGGGAATAGAAAAGGGATGCAGTATTCTCAAATAGGCTTGTAAAGGGGTTTGCAATGAAAGGTCTACAAAAGAGGTGCGTTTTCAATTAAAATGGTACAAATGTATACAAAAGGGTAAGGGGTAATGGCCCCTGAGATGGAGCCTCCACATTTCAAAGTTTTTATAATACCCCCCCCCCCCCTACCACTTTGTGTAATGTTAAAATAATATTATTGTTTGTGAAAAAAGGCAATTATTCCAAAAAGAAAAAACAAAAGGGCCAAGGGATTGTGTGATGAGTTTCAATGCAAGTTTCAATTTGTATTTTGAGTTAAAGTAAATAATTAACCAGGCTTTGCATCTTCACAGTGAGATCCAAACTGATAATGAAAACATAACATTATTTTTTAACACTTAAAATTATATTTTTGACTCCTCCCTTGTACCTTTCATTTCAAGGGGAATTCTTAAAAGGTAGCCCTCACCGCCCCCCCCCCCCCCAAAAAAAAAATCAATCTGATTAGATATAAAAATCACTTTAATATTTATCTTGAAAATGACATCAAATATCAAATCAAATCAATTCAAATCATTGTCTTTTATGGCTAGCTTTTATCTTAAAATGTGTTTTACAAAAACTGTCTATTAGGAAAATAACCTGGGGGAGGTACTTTAGGAATTTCAGGGTGGGGATGTGCCACTGGGGCCCTGGAACCCTTAGTCTACAGTGTATACCAGAGCTAGTTCAGCTGAATTTTTCTACCCTATACTAGAGTAAACTCCTCATATCACTCCTATCCTAGGCTAGCTGTTTACCAGAAACTGATTTTTGACATACATGTATCGCGTAGCGTTTTATGATAGTCATCTATCAATGCTGTTGAGGCTGAATCATGAAAATTTGAACTTGCCGCTTTCATTTTTTTTTTACATTTTTGAGTAGCAATTCCTGGTTTCCTTAGTTTTTTCGGGAAAATTGATACCCTATTCTAGACCCAAACACTCTGATTTATATACCCTATGCTAGAGTAAACTGCTTGAAAACCATACCCTTCACAGCGGCACATACCAATATAGCTCATATATGGCAGTACCCCCTGGGGCAAATGAAAACATTCAAGGAAAAAAATGAACAGGAAAAGCAACAACAAACAAACAAACAGGGTTTTTTTTTTTTACTCAAAAAAACTAACTACAAGCGACAACATACTCAAATATATTTTCAGAGACCGAACATGTAGCTAACTTAAATAAAATTGACTTGTGTGAATTTTCCATTTAAAGTGTCATTGTCAGAGAAAACCGGCAGTAACCAAAAGATCGAGGTCGGGCCGTTTAACCTTCATCTTTTCACAGTATAAAAGCTATCCGAAAAGATTAAACAACCATGATATGTGCCGAGGTAGGCGCTTCGGGGGGGGGGGGTTTTTCCTCCGAGGATATTACCCTCATCATGATTTTTGGCCTCTCGGAAGCGGTCTAAAATGGCCGAAAATTTCGTGCCAACTTTAAGGTGGGCCTAAAAGATACTTCGTACATATTCCAGAAACGCTTATGTTCGTGCGATACTATTTGGCCCCTATCTTAGTTGACTGAAGGATATATTTGGGATTTTTTCGACTTTAATTCTAACGGTTGTCGACGAGGTGCCAAAATATCATCCCCGAATGCAGTTTAAGTGGAGGGCGTGACCTAGAATGTTGTGGCCATTTTCGCAGCGAGTCGTTTTTACAAAAGTGGGGCGGCCAGTTTATTTCCGCAAAAAGTAACGATGGTCTGATCAGTCTTTTTACACTGACTATCAATAGCAGTTTTAGTTCAAATGCTGGTTATCTACAGAGCAACTCGGCGTAATTGGTCCTCGCAGCAAAGTCCAAAAAAAAATCGTCAGTTTTGAATACGTTTCCCCGCCTAAATTGTTAGCGAGAGAATAAATTTTATTCCGACCTACTGCGATGTTATCCCTGACTGAATGAAGATCCGCTTAAAATAGTTTAGTTTGGCAGTAGGGAAGATCACTACTGAGGTAAACTGAGGATAAAATGTTCATGAACGTTTGTCAACATTTTCAAAACGATATGATATCGCCTTCGACGCTTAGGTCAATTTTTCGCCGCGAACAATTCTGAACACTGTGTCACGATGCAAAGCTAAAACGGCGCTCATACCTTAGTTCGCTTTATTTTTTTATTTGTTTGTTCGCTTTTTTCTTTTCTTTATTTTTTTTTTGTGTTTTACTCATTAAGCTAATGCCTGATGTAAGACAATTGGCTTTTACCTTAAATTAGTTTTCAGGCTTCTGCAAGGAGTTCGGTTTCACTTCTTGTTTAGGGTTGCGATTTCGGCGGAATATGTCACGACGTCAACGATTTAAAAAAACGTTACACGGCAGGAATTTATGGTGCAGTTCTTTGTTGATTGTGGAAAGCATGAACTGTTCTTTCCAGTCGAAGGATCAATTGTGGGTGTCAGTGGCCTAGGCTCAGGCATGGCTTTCTTTACTTGCGTGTGGGTAGAAGAGATATGACCTGCTTCACCTTTTAAGTCTTGGAATCAGTGGCAAACGTGGGCCGGGAAAGACAGGATCACCTAATCAGAGTTTAATTCTGAATCGTGCAGTCTGTTTGGTACGGTGAATGAGGAAGAAAATTCAGGCCTGACAATCTGTTCCCAAACTAGAAAAGACTTAACTACACGCGATTGGGCCAGGTGACGGAAAAAGCACCCTTTGCGCTGTGCTATCCCATACACAAGACAAAAGGACAGAAAAGGCAGCTGAGCCTCCCAAGGCGTATAAATACCTCAATGTCTGCTGAAATTTTTCTCAGTTCAACGTTATTGTTCCTATCGGAGCAGGTTGTTTTCTTCCACTTTCCGGGTTTTGTCAAATGCATTAGTTTTACAAATTTTAGTTTTGTGACGGCGAAAGGTTTGGAAAATGAGCGCCACGGGCAGCTCACAGGCCAGCCCTTTTTTTCAGTAATTTTGTGTCACCTTGAAACTGTATGCGTATACATTTACAGTACAGTATTTTTATTTTATTTTATGCGGATACGACTTAAACTTCTAAAACGAACGCCGTAATTGTGCGAATGCTAAAAACATATGATAAGAACTCTCAAAATGTGGTGGAAATTTGGCGTGCCTTCCACCTAATAATATAATATTGCTTGAGAAAGAGGCAGTTGCTATGTGGCCAAATTGCGTTTGTTAACGATAGGTTTTGACTTGTATCAGAACTAAGTAAAACAAACACTTTCGGTCCACTGCGAAGATGTGCAGTTATCTTGAATGAGTTGCC
>JAHPZR010025319.1:0-13188 GCA_019787425.1 Platygyra sinensis
AAAGGGCGTTAGGTTTTTTACTGAAAAGTGAACTTTGTCGAAAACGCTCCAAATTTCGCATGCAGTTTTGTTTCCGTGTGTCAAACAATGTTCTGCATGTTTTTTCCCTGAAGTTTGCTTCCTTTTTGAGATATTACGTATGCAAAAAAACACATTTTTCCAAGGGCATCCTCTGGGGACCTTTTGTTGAATGGAAAACAAAAGAAACCTTTTGTTTCGCTAAGCGATCAACTCACTATAATACCTTAAGGTGGCCGAACACAGTTTTCGCGCGCGCTTTTGCTGATGCAATTCAGCACGTGCACAAGTATTGCATAAAAACAAGCATGGCATCAATACAGCGAGCATTTTATTTGCTCAATGTCCGCGCTGTCTGTACTATTTTTCTTCTCAAATGAACACTGTATTGATGGTTTTACTCTTTTATTACAGAGGTATGTTAGAAAAAGTAACGATGCGAAGAAACCAGCAATTCTCAGCTTTTGTTTGTTACCGAAGGAACCCAGTTAAATGCAGCGCATGCGTAGTAAGTCGAAAAAATTGCGATTGAGTGAAAAATTGACTTCGGAGATACGCCTATTTCTCGTGAACTACTCATTAGAATTTCACGAAATTTAGAGCGAAAATACTTTAGGAAATAAGTAACTGGAGGATTCAAAAAAATTAAAATTTAACAAAGGAAATTCAAGATATGCCAGTGAACCTTCAACGAGGGATAATTAAAGATCTGTTTGTTAATTTATTATTAAAATAGCGCTAACATGTGAGTATAGTTACAAGCTTGTTGCATGCAAATTATAAAGAAAATCTAATGACTAGATTTTCTGCAAATAAACAAAACCGATTTTAAACGCCTGTTTATAATTAATCATGTTGCCATGGCAACGGCACATACGACAATTTAATTATCAAAAAGTTGAAGTTTGTGTTGTTAACTTGCTTGCTGCCATTTTTGGCGACCAAAGGATCAATGGTTTTAGAAGCAAAGGTAAATGAAACAGAGGTATCAAAAACTGTGTTCAGCCACCTTAAGCTCATACTACTGCTTCGTTAGCACAAGCGGATGAGGCGCTGAACGGGCCAGATTCGAATTTGTTTTGCCGTGACACCGGTTCGACACGAGGTCGCTCAATTTTTTTTTTCGCTCTGTTCCTTTTCTTTTTTCAAAAATGAAGATATCTATTTTAAAAAAATGCGTATACAGCGGGAATCTGGAGAGATTTTTTTATACAGCTTATTGTGACGTGAGACAACACGTGAATTTCGATCGAGCGTCAAAGCAAAGAGAAGTGATGCATGATGCAGTACAGCTCTTTCGACTAATATCTTAAGCATTGTTTTTAAGTACCTTGTAGCCTGCCTGGTGGTTGATAGGCATCATAAAGCCTTGATAACCCGTAAGTCACCAGCATGTTTTAAAGAAGCAAAACGTGTTCTGTAACTTCCAACGCAACTGATATCAGCGGCAAGTCAGTTATCAGCGTTCGAAGTCAGGTCGATCCAGGCAGCAAAGTCCAAGAGCAGTTCTTGCCCAAGAATAAAACCCTGTCGTGAGTTGTGGCCCATTTGCCAAGCGTTGCTAGCTTCAAAGTTTGGAAAATGAGAACTGCTTTTAGACTTATAAAATTTTTCTTGCATCATCCTCCATGTTTACCCGCGCACGAGGTGTAACAGAACCTTCCCGGCATGCATTTCGATCACGTTCGGCAAGACAAGCCAAGACAAGACGAGACAAGACAAGACTCCGTAAATCACACTCGTCTTCCGACGCCCGCGCTACGTACGGCTCGCGGCTTCGCATATTACGCTGGCACGCAGATGTTGTTTCGAGTTCTTCCTTCCGTGTTTCCCTACGGATTTTCGAGCAAAAGAGAGACTGCTCGCAGTCTATAAATCACAATAATATTTAACTAATTACAGAGCGTGTTTTTTTCCTTTTTTATTCCAACATAATAATGGCCAACAAGAAGCGATCGATTGATTCAAAACATAGATCTGTGATCCAGGTTGCGTTGATTTTACTTCAAATCGGCATGATTTGTAGTGTTTTAAACTTCTGGGATCAGGGGCCATGCAGATGTAAGGAGAGAGACCTGTACGTTGCACAGAAGGGTTAATCTGTTAATCTGTCAGCCCTACATTTTTAAGCTTATACGTTGCAGGCAGTTAAAATGAAATAGAGATAGTTGCTGTGACGCTTTAAAGTGAAATCAACATTTTAACCTATTTAGGCCCGAAATCGACGTTTTCGAGTTTACGTGCTGGGTGAAATGAACAGCTTGCTGGATTTGAAGTGAAATCAACATCCTTGCCGTCATGCCTTAACGCGAAATCGCGTAAAGTGAACTGGCTGTAATTTGAGTGAAATTAACGTCTTTGCGGTCGCGTGATAACGTGAAATCACAATTTTAACGGTTTTAAAAACCTGAAATCAACAGTTTTTAAGGTTACATCTTGATTGTTCTCCTTGGCCTAACACTGCACTAACCCTAACGCGTCCTGACCTTAACTCTAACGTTATCCGAAGCGCTAACCCTAACAATGA
Organism: Platygyra sinensis; assembly: GCA_019787425.1. Lineage (NCBI taxonomy): Eukaryota > Metazoa > Cnidaria > Anthozoa > Scleractinia > Merulinidae > Platygyra > Platygyra sinensis. The sequence continues at coordinate 2,546 of JAHPZR010025319.1, forward strand.
AGCGCTAGCGCTAACCCTCGGCAATAACCCTCACCCTTCAACGCTAACCCCGGAATTTCAAGCGGTAACACTAAACGTTAACTCTAAGCCTAACCTTGTTCCGTAACCCTAGTTTCAAGCGGTAACCCTATTTCAAGCGATAACCCTAGTTTCAAGCGGTAACCCTAGTTTTAAGCGGTAACCCTAGTTTCAAGCCGTAGCCCTAAGCGTCAACTCTAAGCCTAACCTTGTTCCGTAACCCTAGTTTCAAGCGGTAACCCTATTTGAAGCGGTAACCCTAGTTTCAAGCGGTAGCCCTAAGCGTTAACTCTAAGCCTAATCTTGTTCCGTAACCCTAGTTTCAAGCGGTAACCCTAGTTTCAAGCCGTAGCCCTAAGCGTTAACTCTAAGCCTAACCTTGTTCCGTAACCCTTCAACGCTAGCCCTAGTTTCGAGCGGTAACCCTAACCCTAAGTAAAACCCTAAGGGTTTAAGTCCTTGCGGTGGCGTGATAATGTGAAATTAAAACTTTAAGTCTCTGTAAATGACCTGACCCAAACAAGCTTATATTCAACCTAACTGATGTGGAACTTACCAATGATCAATATTCCGCTCTCCAGTTTGGACTGAAACACGGCATCGCGATCGCCCCTCGCGAGTCAGATTTGTTCGCCTCTGCGGAATCCGTCTGGGAACAATTAACCCGTAACAACTTACTAAAGATTAATTTCCATTCAATCGAACGCGCTAAAAACGCCATCCGTGCCTTGACCTTCAACATCTTAGATTTTGATCACAAGCGTATATCCCAAGACAACAAGCACATAAAAATCATCAAGAAGCTACAAACCACCATTGCTATTTTGAAACCAGATAAAGGAGAAGGTGTAGTCCTGATCCCCAAAGAGGACTATATGAAATCAATGAACAGTTTGTTCTCCGATCGTAGAAAGTTCAAAACCATCAACAATGATCCAACCCATCGCCGCCTTACTGCCATCCAACGATATCTCCGCTCCCTCGTTAAACGTGGCGAGCTGGACAAAGACACGTACAAGAAAATTCGCCCACGGAATGCTAGACCCGCCCGTGCTCATGGTCTTCCCAAGATCCACAAACCGTTCGACCGCTTACCCAAGTTCCGCCCTATAATTGACACCACGGGCACTACACACTACTCTGTTGGTAAATACATTAGTGAACTCTTGCAGCCACTCACCCAGAACGAATTCACTTTAAAGGATACTTTTGACGCAGCCAATCGGATCAAATCAATACCTCCAGATCTGTTTACTCAAGGCTACAAGTTTGTCTCCCTCGATGTGGAATCACTTTTCACAAATGTTCCTCTCCAACGGACTCTTAATATTATTTTGGACAGAATCTTTAACAACAAACTGATCGACACAAACCTCAAGAAGTCTACTCTTCGTAAGCTAATTCTTGATACTTGTACCAAAACTGTTTTCTCATGTAACAACAAATTATTCGAACAAACTGATGGAGTCAGCATGGGTGGCTCTCTAGGTCCAGTATTGGCTAACATTATTATGACAGAGTTTGAACAAACAGTCGTCAAACCTCTCATCGACCGTAAATTGATAACTTTCTACTGTAGATATGTTGACGACACGCTACTCCTAATTAAACCTGACACGATCAATCTTATCTTAGACTACTTTCATAAGTTTGACAAGAACATACGCTTCACTTATGACTTGTTTGAAAACACCACCCCGCATTTCCTGGATATTAACATTTCACCCAATGGCATTGGAATCTACCGTAAAGACACCTTCTCTGGTCAATACACCAACTTTGACAGCTTCGTTCCTTGGCGTCACAAAATTTCTTGGATCAGAGCACTAGTCGACCGCATTCATAGAATCTGCTCACCCAATATGGTTAAGTTTGAACTAAAAACTCTAAAAAAGATCACCTCCTGGAATGGCTTTCCGTCACGTATTTCTCATGCGCTCATTCGCCGCTTCTCATCCAACGCCCTTAACAAGAATCAGACAACAGCCAACAACTCCAAAGATAAAGATGAGCCCGTCACTATCTGGCTTTCTATTCCCTACATTGGCGAGAAAACGTCACAACTTCTTCGTTCCTTTAAACGAAAGCTGCGGAGACATTTAAAAAACCCTAACACCCAGATCAGAATTTGTGAGAAAACCACAAAATTGTGCTTCTACACCAACAACAAAGATAAAGTGCCACTTTTAAACAAATCACACGTCGTCTACAAATTCAGTTGTCCTGGCTGCCAGTCATCATACATTGGCAAAACTGACAGAACCCTTCTCACCCGAACACGTGAACACGCTGTAACTGATAAAGAGAGTGCGATTTACAAACATCTACGCACGTGCGAACATTTAGCCTTTATCCATAATTTATTAAATCTACCCGACACTCTAAATAACATCACCGCACCAACTATTTCTAGCAACAAGGATTACGTAATCAATGTAGTTCAGAATAACACAAGGGTGTTAGATTTTGACGATAATTGGAACCTGCTATTATACAAAGAGGCCTTCCACATCAAACGACAATCGCCATCTCTTAACAATGGATTAAAATCCAGCAGGGAACTTTGCTTATTCTCTTGAGTATACTGGTACCTTCTATTTAAGCTGCTAATTTTGTATACATTTTTAGTCTGATGATGGTATAGTTTATACCGAAATATAACTGCCATTTAAAATCTTGTTTTCGTTCATTTGTTGTCAAAATTTAAAGACACGATGAATCTACTCGGTCTATCGTTTATCTTATATGTCCTGAAATTATCGTCAGGTTCTGGCTATCCACTGGATAGTGATTTATCCGGTGGATAGCGTTATCTACTTTTCGAACATCCGGGACCATATGGTCTTTACCCCAGTCGTTCCGTAAAAACCATCATATCATTGAACTCTTAATTGTAAACGAAATTTTCCATAAAACGAATTTGTATGATTTGTGTTTCAAAATTTTACTGACAACCACACTTAAAAAAAATATATTGGTTAGTAAATTTCGTTGAAGGCGCTCTTTACAATTACGCATGCGCTGATGCCTTCGGATTAACAGCGGTAACCACAATGATGGAAATTCACAAGTCGGTCTAAATAAATAGATTTACAACATTCACCATTACAAGCTAAAAGATCGGCCAGAGTTCAAAGTTTGCATCAAATACGCGGCAGCGTTAAGGTCATTCCCCAGTATTGCATTGCGCATCCCTACTGCGCATAATTTTACGCGTGATTAGCGCGCGCGCATTAGAAAATGGCGGCTTTTTCTTTACGACTGGACCTCGCCGAAGAGGTAAATCGACATTTTCTCGAAAACGAGTACGGTGACCTATCATTTTTTTCTGTCGTTTTGATTTGATTAGTAAATTTCTCTATGTAAAATAAATATGGGCCAATTCTCAGTTTTGAGAAAAAAACAATCGTCGGAAACGTGAATTTAGCAAGCAATCGTGGTGCTTTTATAAGGGTTTATATGGTATAAACAAGGTGCTGTTGCTCCTAAACGAACATGGGGACCCCTCATTTTTATTTCCAAATTTAAGTTCCTATAATGTAAACAATCAATTGGCAAAGTTCGAGAAAAATCTCAGTTTAGGTTCTATTTCAGTGGAATGACCTTAAGTGGGTTTGGGCCCGGTGCGAGTCCTCCCATGCAACTGATCCTAGGGCATTCCTCTCTCAAGCTTTGCGAAATTGGTGAGTTGCGCCTCCACGTAGGTCGGTGAGATGTAAAGAATGTTCCGCTGCGAATATTTTTTTTAACACTTTATGTAAATATGAAATATAGTAGTCGGAAGTGATCAAAAACGTTATTTAGCCTTCTGTTATTGATGTCGTTACTCGAACTAAGATTAAAGAAGCGTAAAAAGCGTGTTGCAAGCAGAAAATCATATATAAAACATGAATTTCCTTCTGGTTTGAAAACAAACCTTTAAAAATTGCTTTTTTGTTTACAAGTTTTTATGATTGCGACGTGATCGAATGAAACTTTTGCGCGAACTATTAAAAACGTCCTTCAGTGATTTTTCCTTCCTGTAAGATACAATTGGTTAAAGATATGTGCAAGTCTATGTTGCTGTTGAATGATATGCCAGTGTTTCATTAGAATCTTTTTAAGATTCGGTGTAGCCTGGTTATGAGTTGTAACGTAAAATTAATTATTTCGCCTTCTTTGTTTTGTTACGAAGAGCCTCTGTTCTGTCGGAGAACTGAACTTCAGTCAGGATTTTATGGACGAGCGCCGTGGGATAGCCTCTGTTACAGAGTCTTTGTTCAAAGTCTCGTTTGTATTTATAAAAATTATCCTTGACTGAGTTGCTTGTTAATTAAAAGACGGAATGCTTCTCCTTTGATAAAACCCTTTTTCGTGTTCAATGTGTGGCATGATGAGAAGTGTGTATACTAAAAAGTTTCAGTGGGCTTGAAGTGGGTTTGTGAATCGAGAATTCTAAGAGTTGAAAGGCGAGGTTCTTAGAATATCAGTCTGTGTCCCCGGCAAAATTCGGCTGAGCGAAGCGAAAGAGGATATAAGACACCTTTGCGCAATGCGTAAAGGAATGTACAGATGCGTTATGGATATCTTTACGCAATAGCATTAAGAAGCGTAGTAAAGAAACGTTATTTATGTATTTACGGAAAACGTAATACCTGTACGAAATCCGCAAAGAAGCCCAAAGACGCGATATTAAGACCTGTGTTTATTAGCTGTTTATCTGACTTAAAGCTTCCTTTACATGCCGTCAAGTTCGCTAAGTAAGTTCTTCCGAACGAAGCACTCGTTACCACAGGATTCATTCTTCATTTCCTTCATTTGTGATGCAGCCGTGACTGATCGAAGAACAAACAAGTTGAATTTGCTTTGTCAACTCTCATAAGGTTCCCTTACACTAGGTTAGTTATAAGGTAATCTTCATAAAGCAGTACACATTAGTATAACTGAGAATTCAAACGAATACTCATCATTATACAGGCCTAGTCATACATGTACTTCAGTATACATCAGTATACCTTTCCGTATGGGCCGTACACACAATGTATACGGGTTCATTATATCTCCTTATACATGCCATTTCATTGAGTGAAACGAGGTGTTCAATAGAAGCCGTTTTCTAATGCGGGAAAATTGCTTGTGAATGTGTAGTTTTGCGTTAACCTTTAACATGTACACCCACAAAACGTCGGACAAACAATACATTTACCCGCTCGGAAAAACTACGGTGAAGACATGAAAACGGGGCGTTAAATGGAAGTTTTCTAATGCAGGAAAACTGCTAGTGAAAGTGTAGTTTTCCTGGTGTTAACCGTCAACATGTACACCCAGAAAACGTCGGACAAACAACACATTTTCCTGCTCGGGAAAACTACGGTGAAGGCATATGAAAACAAGGTGTTAAATCGAAGTTTTCCCAATGCGGGAAAATTGCTAGTGAACGTGTAGTTTACCTGGTGTTAACCGTCAGTATTTAGACTTGGAAAACCTCCTGCAAACTCTGCATTAATCCGCTCGGGAAAACGAAAGAAAACGCAATGGAAAACAATGTGTTCACCGGCGTTTTTCAAGAGCATGAAAACAATGAATTAGCCTCATGTTTTCTTGGCGTTCACTCAAGGAAAACGCCGAATTAACAGAACGTTTTCCGATATTAGAAAACGGACGGTTAATCCAGGATTTATCTGGTATTCACCGTTTGGGAAAATTAACGGTAAACGAGGGATTTCTTGCCGTGTACGTTGCAAATCAAACAGTGTTTGAAAACTTTCAGTCTATAGGCTTTTGTTGGAGTTTTAGGCGACACATTCGCCGAAGAAACAGGAGTTGCCGACATACTGAAGTTTTTTTTCTCCGAAGTTGTCGCAAGCTGTTCCCGCGAAATAAGAGGAAGTGACGTTTAGTTTCAAGGACAGGAAGTGGCGTTTCGCGTGACAGATGCTGACGTAGTTCGCGCAAGCACGATAGGAAATCGTGCGGTTGCGAGCAGAGGTTCCTCTCGTCTCTCACCGAGAAGAAAGAGCAAGGAACCTCTGTCTCGCAGGGTAACGCTTCTGAGGTGAACTTAATGAATTATAAAACAGCTCACAACTCCAAGCCCCATGGTTCCTTATGTGCTCTAGTACTCAAAAGTCAGAGCAGACATATAACGCCATTCCTTCACCCTTTGAAGAAATATCACAAATTAAACGTCATTTTGGTAATGCCTCTATAGGCTTAGACGCTTTTCCTTTAACCAAACATTCATGTTGACATTATACGCCGAAACGCAAAACTGGTGCCCCAATAACTTAAGCACAAATGTAAAGCAACTATAGTTAAATTGCTCTCATACCCTTACAGCTGTAGCTTAAACACCATTTATTTCAGAGCGAACTTTCTTTAACCTTCTGCGACCGGGAGGCGGAGGTCAGGAATATTTAATTAAAATAAAACTTACAGGATATTTAGTTCATCTGTACAATTTTCCTTTGGCAAAAGCACTATGGAATGATGACGTCATATGATATGATATCTGCGTCATATTATTCAGGAAGGTCCCATCTTGGATTCGTCACCTTGTTTTTCTGTTCAAAGGTCCTACCACTAAGAACGGAATGCAGAAATACTAATATGCATGAAGTCCTAAAACTTTAGAAATAACTTTATGAAATTTACATTTTGGTAATATGGACTAGAAAATTCCGAAGCTGAATAAATACAGAGTGGTCAACTGAGTTTAGTCGCCATGGAAAATTAAGTTTGTCCATGTACCAAATTATGATGCATTCACATTTTTCTTTACTCAAATATTTCTCCCTTCCGTCCTTCCCTTCAGTAGTATATTTAACACTTATTCCAAGAGTATGCCTTTGATTTGAGGTGATAGATCGAGATGGCCACAATCGTCTCACATCCACCAAAGTATAGAAAACTAAACTAAAATAAAAGCAGAGACACTCCAAACATTCATGCGTATGCTTCCTATATTTGTAGAGCGTGTTGGTATGGCTTGTATACATGATGGCAGCTAAACCAATGAAAACTCCTGAATTCCTTTATCCGACATGATCCAGTTACCACCTATTACTGCTATTATGTCATATAAATAATTACAAGGCATGGGAACATTTAAGACGTCATGATAATAATAACAATAACAATAATAATAACGATACGATGACGATGACGATAACGACGACGACGACGATGATGATGAAGATGATGATGATGATGATAATAGTAACGATAGAAAAATATAAATATAACTAGTCCTCAAAGACAAATATTATATGAGATATAATATGTCACTTAACTAATTGACGTCAGTTTTTTATGCGTCTGTCCTGTTATTGATCATGAATTTCGTCATAACATTGTCAAAGTAGCTGTGGATCCACGAGGCGATAGCCGAGTGGATCCGCAGACCACTTTGACAATGTTATGACGAAATTCATGATCAATAACAGGACAGATGCATTAAAAACTGGCATCAATTTGTTTTTTTACGATAACAAATTGTCGAATTGCCCGCTCTCGCTCGCTGACGCGTCGCATGAATTTTAAATTTATGTGTCTGTCCGCATATTGACAATAAAAATTAGCCAATAAGCGTGCGTGAATTTCTGTAGTTATCGTAAAAATACTGATAGAACCTCTGTGATGTTTAACTTTTAATTTGTCACTCTTTTCTCTGACGCAGCTTTCTCTTTGGAATACTACTTTTCATTGGCTGGTATGAAACGCCTCAAGCGTCAGTTTCTTCTTCTGCACAACTACTGCTGGATACGCTGAGCCTCCCAAACTGCGAAGTTTCACTCGATAAAAGATTACTTTGTCTTAAACACGGCAAGTATCGCACGTTTGATGGCACATGCAACAATCTCTGCAACATTACAACAGGAGCCACCTTTACACCACATCGTCGTTTCGTTCCTTCTGCGTATGAGCCAGGCTTCCAACCTCGGCAATTCTCCACCTTCAAATCCTCGGATGGACGACTTCCCCTTCCAAATGCAAGGCAAGTTAGCAAGAAAGTGTTTGAGAGTGCTGAACGCCAAGCGAATTTTACCCACATGGTTATGACGTTTGGTCAGTTTTTGGCCCATGACGTCACGCTAACTGAGTTTACTGAAGGGGTGAACCCACAGACTGATTGTGGCGTGAGCCAGCACCCTTGTCCCAGCCCGAGTGAGAAACCTGACTGCATTGGAGTCAACATCACCAGCGGGAATAATCTATTAGGTGATATTCGCGCACTGTGTACTCCTCTCGTCAGGTCAAAAAGAGACGGTAACGGCGATCAGGTCAGTTGTTATCGTTGATGGCACATTGGTCAGTTTCTAATTCTCTGAGATCACACTTTGGTCAGTTTCTTTTTTCTAAATTACACGCAGTTCATATATGGGTCATTATCATAGATAGCTAATAGATCAGTTACTTAATCATGACTTCACAAAATGTACATGTCATGGAAGCCACTTTGATTTTATGGTGTTAAATACTCATAAGGAAAAAGAGCATTCGAAGAACAAAGTGGCTGGACAAAGAAAGATTTTAGTAAATGTTAACTACACTAGCTTCTCGCAAAATTTTAATGACCGCAATAAATAATACTTTAGACAATATTTTGTTGCTCAGTAGTTAGTTATCTCAAAATTTTGATTTCCTCGCACGCCCAGCCAAGATGTCGTAAAACGCGATGCTAGTGCAAAGAAAGGCAAGCTGTCATGTTGCAAAATGCTTTTTTGTCTAGACTAAAGCTAATTTGGCCAATACCAGATCTAGGCACGTGAGCAATGGCCGAGAGCGGTCACGTTTTCTGAGCTGGAAGAAATCTTTCCCTCTGCGAACCTGGAATCATTATTTAAGTTTGCTTTCGAGACAAATGCCTATAACAATTGGTCAGAAGAACAAGAGAGGAGCAAGAGGTTCCACAGAGGAAGAATTATCTGCTTCAAAGCGCCCGAACATGGCGACTGACAACGCACAGAGCGAAGAAGAAGTCGAAGAAGCAGAAAAGGTTGACACTGTAAATGAACCCAACCTTCACGATATTCAAACTTTACTTATCAGCATACAAAAAACTACAGAAAATATCCTCAAGGAAAACAACAAACTCTCGAACGAAGTTGGTGAACTGAAGTCGTCGCTTAGGAGATTGGAGAGCGAGCTGTTGGTGACAAAGGTCGTTTTAAATGATGTGAAAAACACCAATGAGGAATTGAGAATCGAACTTGATGCAGCTAAACGAAAAATCTCTGAGCAAAGAGATGAAATAGATGAACAGTACCATGGCTTGGACGATTTAGAGCAATACTCGAGAAAGAACTCGCTCGAAATTGTCGGTATTCCTGAAAGTATTCGTGAAAATGAAGGTGCAGTACTCAAAATCGCCAATGCGCTGAATGTTCAAGTAAAACCGGAAGATATCGACATCTGCCATCGAGTGAAAAGGAAGAGATCCAGCCCAATTATTGTACGCTTTGTTAGTCATAAAGTGAAATCTTCTCTTTATAAACAGAGAGTTCGACTAAAAAATGTACATTTTGCCGATATTTTTCCGGCTGCTACAGCAGCAGATCGAGTTCAGGCCAGCAAGATTTTTATTAATGAAAACCTGACGGCATTTCGCAGAGAGTTGGTGGGAAAAGTTAATGCCAGGAAAGAAGAGTTATCGTTGCTAAGTGTGTGGACCATCGATGGTAAAGTGTTTGTGAAGACATCCCCTGAGGGAAGACCTATTCGAATCTACTCTGAACATGATTTAAATAAGCTCTAGATCGTTTGAACGATTTACGGTAGGATATGTTGAAAATTGTCTCGTATTGTTCTGCGTCTTAACATGAGGGAAGATTTCAAATGGATAAGGGCGAAGGTCAAACAACCTCTTAAAGGTTTTTCTTTTCTGTTTGTGTGTTGTGTGTGTTGCCATTATCTCTTCAGTTATTTGTTATTATTATTATCGGGGGGGTTTAGCTTCTTTTTGTGTATTGATTATTATTATTTTTTTTTCTTTAGTTTAGGAAGTCGGTATACAATGCAATCCAATGTAAAATGTAAAATTATTTCGTTAAATGTCAGAGGTATAAGAGACCAGACCAAAAGGAGGAGCATCTTTACTTATCTGAAAGATCAGAAAGCCGATTTTTATTTTCTCCAAGAGACGTATTCAGATGCAAATGATGAATATATGTGGCAAAGTGAATGGGGAGGTAAGATTCTTTTTTCTCATGGGACACACCATAGCAAGGGTGTTTGCATTTTATTTGATCCAACCGTAAACAGCAACGTGGAATGCTTCTTTAGTAATAATACAGGGAGAATTGTTTTAATCAGCACGTATTTAAATGGCGTGAAAACATCGTTATGCAATATCTACGCACCTAACAACCAATCAGATCAACTAGAGTTCATCCAGGAATTGAACAATTGCATCGTTGACAAGTCCGAAATGACAAATATTATCATCGGAGGTGATTGGAACTGTACGCTAACAAAAAAAGATAAAAAAGGCGGAGCATTTTGGAAACCTACACCTTTTAGAAATCTGCTACTAACCACCATGGAAACCTTTGATTTAATCGACATTTACAGAACTCGCCATCCGAATTTACAACTTTTTTCATACGAATCTAAATCCTTACAGGTCAAGTCGAGAATAGACTTTT
>JAHPZR010025320.1:0-10763 GCA_019787425.1 Platygyra sinensis
TTTGCCACGAGAAAAAAGTCTATTCTCGACTTGACCTGTAAGGATTTAGATTCGTATGAAAAAAGTTGTAAATTCGGATGGCGAGTTCTGTAAATGTCGATTAAATCAAAGGTTTCCATGGTGGTTAGTAGCAGATTTCTAAAAGGTGTAGGTTTCCAAAATGCTCCGCCTTTTTTATCTTTTTTTGTTAGCGTACAGTTCCAATCACCTCCGATGATAATATTTGTCATTTCGGACTTGTCAACGATGCAATTGTTCAATTCCTGGATGAACTCTAGTTGATCTGATTGGTTGTTAGGTGCGTAGATATTGCATAACGATGTTTTTCACGCCATTTAAATACGTGCTGATTAAAACAATTCTCCCTGTATTATTACTAAAGAAGCATTCCACGTTGCTGTTTACGGTTGGATCAAATAAAATGCAAACACCCTTGCTATGGTGTGTCCCATGAGAAAAAAGAATCTTACCTCCCCATTCACTTTGCCACATATATTCATCATTTGCATCTGAATACGTCTCTTGGAGAAAATAAAAATCGGCTTTCTGATCTTTCAGATAAGTAAAGATGCTCCTCCTTTTGGTCTGGTCTCTTATACCTCTGACATTTAACGAAATAATTTTACATTTTACATTGGATTGCATTGTATACCGACTTCCTAAACTAAAGAAAAAAAAATAATAATAATCAATACACAAAAAGAAGCTAAACCCCCCCGATAATAATAATAACAAATAACTGAAGAGATAATGGCAACACACACAACACACAAACAGAAAAGAAAAACCTTTAAGAGGTTGTTTGACCTTCGCCCTTATCCATTTGAAATCTTCCCTCATGTTAAGACGCAGAACAATACGAGACAATTTTCAACATATCCTACCGTAAATCGTTCAAACGATCTAGAGCTTATTTAAATCATGTTCAGAGTAGATTCGAATAGGTCTTCCCTCAGGGGATGTCTTCACAAACACTTTACCATCGATGGTCCACACACTTAGCAACGATAACTCTTCTTTCCTGGCATTAACTTTTCCCACCAACTCTCTGCGAAATGCCGTCAGGTTTTCATTAATAAAAATCTTGCTGGCCTGAACTCGATCTGCTGCTGTAGCAGCCGGAAAAATATCGGCAAAATGTACATTTTTTAGTCGAACTCTCTGTTTATAAAGAGAAGATTTCACTTTATGACTAACAAAGCGTACAATAATTGGGCTGGATCTCTTCCTTTTCACTCGATGGCAGATGTCGATATCTTCCGGTTTTACTTGAACATTCAGCGCATTGGCGATTTTGAGTACTGCACCTTCATTTTCACGAATACTTTCAGGAATACCGACAATTTCGAGCGAGTTCTTTCTCGAGTATTGCTCTAAATCGTCCAAGCCATGGTACTGTTCATCTATTTCATCTCTTTGCTCAGAGATTTTTCGTTTAGCTGCATCAAGTTCGATTCTCAATTCCTCATTGGTGTTTTTCACATCATTTAAAACGACCTTTGTCACCAACAGCTCGCTCTCCAATCTCCTAAGCGACGACTTCAGTTCACCAACTTCGTTCGAGAGTTTGTTGTTTTCCTTGAGGATATTTTCTGTAGTTTTTTGTATGCTGATAAGTAAAGTTTGAATATCGTGAAGGTTGGGTTCATTTACAGTGTCAACCTTTTCTGCTTCTTCGACTTCTTCTTCGCTCTGTGCGTTGTCAGTCGCCATGTTCGGGCGCTTTGAAGCAGATAATTCTTCCTCTGTGGAACCTCTTGCTCCTCTCTTGTTCTTCTGACCAATTGTTATAGGCATTTGTCTCGAAAGCAAACTTAAATAATGATTCCAGGTTCGCAGAGGGAAAGATTTCTTCCAGCTCAGAAAACGTGACCGCTCTCGGCCATTGCTCACGTGCCTAGATCTGGTATTGGCCAAATTAGCTTTAGTCTAGACAAAAAAGCATTTTGCAACATGACAGCTTGCCTTTCTTTGCACTAGCATCGCGTTTTACGACATCTTGGCTGGGCGTGCGAGGAAATCAAAATTTTGAGATAACTAACTACTGAGCAACAAAATATTGTCTAAAGTATTATTTATTGCGGTCATTAAAATTTTGCGAGAAGCTAGTGTAGTTAACATTTACTAAAATCTTTCTTTGTCCAGCCACTTTGTTCTTCGAATGCTCTTTTTCCTTATGAGTATTTAACACCATAAAATCAAAGTGGCTTCCATGACATGTACATTTTGTGAAGTCATGATTAAGTAACTGATCTATTAGCTATCTATGATAATGACCCATATATGAACTGCGTGTAATTTAGAAAAAAGAAACTGACCAAAGTGTGATCTCAGAGAATTAGAAACTGACCAATGTGCCATCAACGATAACAACTGACCTGATCGCCGTTACCGTCTCTTTTTGACCTGACGAGAGGAGTACACAGTGCGCGAATATCACCTAATAGATTATTCCCGCTGGTGATGTTGACTCCAATGCAGTCAGGTTTCTCACTCGGGCTGGGACAAGGGTGCTGGCTCACGCCACAATCAGTCTGTGGGTTCACCCCTTCAGTAAACTCAGTTAGCGTGACGTCATGGGCCAAAAACTGACCAAACGTCATAACCATGTGGGTAAAATTCGCTTGGCGTTCAGCACTCTCAAACACTTTCTTGCTAACTTGCCTTGCATTTGGAAGGGGAAGTCGTCCATCCGAGGATTTGAAGGTGGAGAATTGCCGAGGTTGGAAGCCTGGCTCATACGCAGAAGGAACGAAACGACGATGTGGTGTAAAGGTGGCTCCTGTTGTAATGTTGCAGAGATTGTTGCATGTGCCATCAAACGTGCGATACTTGCCGTGTTTAAGACAAAGTAATCTTTTATCGAGTGAAACTTCGCAGTTTGGGAGGCTCAGCGTATCCAGCAGTAGTTGTGCAGAAGAAGAAACTGACGCTTGAGGCGTTTCATACCAGCCAATGAAAAGTAGTATTCCAAAGAGAAAGCTGCGTCAGAGAAAAGAGTGACAAATTAAAAGTTAAACATCACAGAGGTTCTATCAGTATTTTTACGATAACTACAGAAATTCACGCACGCTTATTGGCTAATTTTTATTGTCAATATGCGGACAGACACATAAATTTAAAATTCATGCGACGCGTCAGCGAGCGAGAGCGGGCAATTCGACAATTTGTTATCGTAAAAAAACAAATTGATGCCAGTTTTTAATGCATCTGTCCTGTTATTGATCATGAATTTCGTCATAACATTGTCAAAGTGGTCTGCGGATCCACTCGGCTATCGCCTCGTGGATCCACAGCTACTTTGACAATGTTATGACGAAATTCATGATCAATAACAGGACAGACGCATAAAAAACTGACGTCAATTAGTTAAGTGACATATTATATCTCATATAATATTTGTCTTTGAGGACTAGTTATATTTATATTTTTCTATCGTTACTATTATCATCATCATCATCATCTTCATCATCATCGTCGTCGTCGTCGTTATCGTCATCGTCATCGTATCGTTATTATTATTGTTATTGTTATTATTATCATGACGTCTTAAATGTTCCCATGCCTTGTAATTATTTATATGACATAATAGCAGTAATAGGTGGTAACTGGATCATGTCGGATAAAGGAATTCAGGAGTTTTCATTGGTTTAGCTGCCATCATGTATACAAGCCATACCAACACGCTCTACAAATATAGGAAGCATACGCATGAATGTTTGGAGTGTCTCTGCTTTTATTTTAGTTTAGTTTTCTATACTTTGGTGGATGTGAGACGATTGTGGCCATCTCGATCTATCACCTCAAATCAAAGGCATACTCTTGGAATAAGTGTTAAATATACTACTGAAGGGAAGGACGGAAGGGAGAAATATTTGAGTAAAGAAAAATGTGAATGCATCATAATTTGGTACATGGACAAACTTAATTTTCCATGGCGACTAAACTCAGTTGACCACTCTGTATTTATTCAGCTTCGGAATTTTCTAGTCCATATTACCAAAATGTAAATTTCATAAAGTTATTTCTAAAGTTTTAGGACTTCATGCATATTAGTATTTCTGCATTCCGTTCTTAGTGGTAGGACCTTTGAACAGAAAAACAAGGTGACGAATCCAAGATGGGACCTTCCTGAATAATATGACGCAGATATCATATCATATGACGTCATCATTCCATAGTGCTTTTGCCAAAGGAAAATTGTACAGATGAACTAAATATCCTGTAAGTTTTATTTTAATTAAATATTCCTGACCTCCACCTCCCGGTCGCAGAAGGTTAAAGAAAGTTCGCTCTGAAATAAATGGTGTTTAAGCTACAGCTGTAAGGGTATGAGAGCAATTTAACTATAGTTGCTTTACATTTGTGCTTAAGGTGGCCGAACACAGTTTTGGCGCGCGCTCTTGCTAACGCGATTCAGCGCGCGCACAAGTATTGCATAAAAACAAACGTGGCATAAATAGAGCGATCATTTTTATTTGCTCAATGTCTGCGCTCTCTGTACTATTTTTTTCTTCACAAATGAACACAATGTATTGAATTGATGGTTTTACATTTTTATTACAAAGGTGTGCTAGAAAGGTAATGATGCAAAGAACTCAGCTCTGCTATTTCTTTGTTGCTAAAAGAACCCAGTTAAATGCAGCGCATGCGTAGTAAGTCGAAAAAAGTGCGATTGAGTGAAAAATTGACTTCTCGGAGGCGCTTACTTCTCGAGAACCACTCATTAGAATTTCACGAAATTTGGCACGAAAGTACTTTAGGAAATAAGTAACTGGAGGATTGAAAAAAAAATTGAACTTTAACAAAGGAAATTCAAGATATGCCAGTAAACCTTCAAAGAGGGATAATTAAAGATCTGTTTGTTAAATTATTATTAAAATAGCGCTAACTTGCGAGTATCGTTACAAGCTTGTTGCATGCAAATTATAAAGAAAATCTAATGACTAGATTTTCTGCAAATGAACAAAACCGATTTTAAACACCTGTTTATATTTGATCATGTTGCCATGGCAACGGTACATACGTCAGCTTAATTATCAAAAAGTTGAAGTTTGTGTTGCTAACTTGCTTGCTGCCATTTTTGGTGACCAAAGGATCAAGGGTTTTAGAGAAAAATGTAAATGAAACAGAGGTATCAAAAACTGTGTTCAGCCACCTTAAGTTATTGGGGCACCAGTTTTGTGTTTCGGCGTATAATGTCAACATGAATGTTTGGTTAAAGGAAAAGCGTCTAAGCCTATAGAGGCATTACCAAAATGACGTTTAATTTGTGATATTTCTTCAAAGGGTGAAGGAATGGCGTTATATGTCTGCTCTGACTTTTGAGTACTAGAGCACATAAGGAACCTTGGGGCTTGGAGTTGTGAGCTGTTTTATAATTCATTAAGTTCACCTCAGAAGCGTTACCCTGCGAGACAGAGGTTCCTTGCTCTTTCTTCTCGGTGAGAGACGAGAGGAACCTCTGCTCGCAACCGCACGATTTCCTATCGTGCTTGCGCGAACTACGTCAGCATCTGTCACGCGAAACGCCACTTCCTGTCCTTGAAACTAAACGTCACTTCCTCTTATTTCGCGGGAACAGCTTGCGACAACTTCGGAGAAAAAAAACTTCAGTATGTCGGCAACTCCTGTTTCTTCGGCGAATGTGTCGCCTAAAACTCCAACAAAAGCCTATAGACTGAAAGTTTCCAAACACTGTTTGATTTGCAACGTACACGGCAAGAAATCCCTCGTTTACCGTTAATTTTCCCAAACGGTGAATACCAGATAAATCCTGGATTAACCGTCCGTTTTCTAATATCGGAAAACGTTCTTTTAATTCGGCGTTTTCCTTGAGTGAACGCCAAGAAAACATGAGGCTAATTCATTGTTTTCATGCTCTTGAAAAACGCCGGTGAACACATTGTTTTCCATTGCGTTTTCTTTCGTTTTCCCGAGCGGATTAATGCAGAATTTGCAGGAGGTTTTCCAAGTCTAAATACTGACGGTTAACACCAGGTAAACTACACGTTCACTAGCAATTTTCCCGCATTGGGAAAACTTCGATTTAACACCTTGTTTTCATATGCCTTCACCGTAGTTTTCCCGATCAGGTAAATGTGTTGTTTGTCCGACGTTTTCTGGGTGTACATGTTGACGGTTAACACCAGGAAAACTACACTTTCACTAGCAGTTTTCCTGCATTAGAAAACTTCCATTTAACGCCCCGTTTTCATGTCTCCACCGTAGTTTTTCCGAGCGGGTAAATGTATTGTTTGTCCGACGTTTTGTGGGTGTACATGTTAAAGGTTAACGCAAAACTACACATTCACAAGCAATTTTCCCGCATTAGAAAACGGCTTCTATTGAACACCTCGTTTCACTCAATGAAATGGCATGTATAAGGAGATATAATGAACCCGTATACATTGTGTGTACGGCCCATACGGAAAGGTATACTGATGTATGCTGAGTTACATGTATGACTAGGCCTGTATAATGATGAGTATTCGTTTGAATTCTTATACTAATGTGTACTGCTTTATGAAGATTACCTTATAACTAACCTAGTGTAAGGGAACCTTATGAGAGTTGACAAAGCAAATTCAACTTGTTTGTTCTTCGATAAGTCACGGCTGCATCACAAATGAAGGAAATGAAGAATGAATCCTGTGGTAACGAGTGCTTCGTTCGGAAGAACTTAGCGAACTTGACGGCATGTAAAGGAAGCTTTAAGTCAGATAAACAGCTAATAAACACAGGTCTTAATATCGCGTCTTTGGGCTTCTTTGCGGATTTCGTACAGGTATTACGTTTTCCGTAAATACATAAATAACGTTTCTTTACTACGCTTCTTAATGCTATTGCGTAAAGATATCCATAACGCATCTGTACATTCCTTTACGCATTGCGCAAAGGTGTCTTATATCCTCTTTCGCTTCGCTCAGCCGAATTTTGCCGGGGACACAGACTGATATTCTAAGAACCTCGCCTTTCAACTCTTAGAATTCTCGATTCACAAACCCACTTCAAGCCCACTGAAACTTTTTAGTATACACACTTCTCATCATGCCACACATTGAACACGAAAAAGGGTTTTATCAAAGGAGAAGCATTCCGTCTTTTAATTAACAAGCAACTCAGTCAAGGATAATTTTTATAAATACAAACGAGACTTTGAACAAAGACTCTGTAACAGAGGCTATCCCACGGCGCTCGTCCATAAAATCCTGACTGAAGTTCAGTTCTCCGACAGAACAGAGGCTCTTCGTAACAAAACAAAGAAGGCGAAATAATTAATTTTACGTTACAACTCATAACCAGGCTACACCGAATCTTAAAAAGATTCTAATGAAACACTGGCATATCATTCAACAGCAACCTAGACGACGATGATGATGAAGATGATGATGATGATGATAATAGTAACGATAGAAAAATATAAATATAACTAGTCCTCAAAGACAAATATTATATGAGATATAATATGTCACTTAACTAATTGACGTCAGTTTTTTATGCGTCTGTCCTGTTATTGATCATGAATTTCGTCATAACATTGTCAAAGTAGCTGTGGATCCACGAGGCGATAGCCGAGTGGATCCGCAGACCACTTTGACAATGTTATGACGAAATTCATGATCAATAACAGGACAGATGCATTAAAAACTGGCATCAATTTGTTTTTTTACGATAACAAATTGTCGAATTGCCCGCTCTCGCTCGCTGACGCGTCGCATGAATTTTAAATTTATGTGTCTGTCCGCATATTGACAATAAAAATTAGCCAATAAGCGTGCGTGAATTTCTGTAGTTATCGTAAAAATACTGATAGAACCTCTGTGATGTTTAACTTTTAATTTGTCACTCTTTTCTCTGACGCAGCTTTCTCTTTGGAATACTACTTTTCATTGGCTGGTATGAAACGCCTCAAGCGTCAGTTTCTTCTTCTGCACAACTACTGCTGGATACGCTGAGCCTCCCAAACTGCGAAGTTTCACTCGATAAAAGATTACTTTGTCTTAAACACGGCAAGTATCGCACGTTTGATGGCACATGCAACAATCTCTGCAACATTACAACAGGAGCCACCTTTACACCACATCGTCGTTTCGTTCCTTCTGCGTATGAGCCAGGCTTCCAACCTCGGCAATTCTCCACCTTCAAATCCTCGGATGGACGACTTCCCCTTCCAAATGCAAGGCAAGTTAGCAAGAAAGTGTTTGAGAGTGCTGAACGCCAAGCGAATTTTACCCACATGGTTATGATGTTTGGTCAGTTTTTGGCCCATGACGTCACGCTAACTGAGTTTACTGAAGGGGTGAACCCACAGACTGATTGTGGCGTGAGCCAGCACCCTTGTCCCAGCCCGAGTGAGAAACCTGACTGCATTGGAGTCAACATCACCAGCGGGAATAATCTATTAGGTGATATTCGCGCACTGTGTACTCCTCTCGTCAGGTCAAAAAGAGACGGTAACGGCGATCAGGTCAGTTGTTATCGTTGATGGCACATTGGTCAGTTTCTAATTCTCTGAGATCACACTTTGGTCAGTTTCTTTTTTCTAAATTACACGCAGTTCATATATGGGTCATTATCATAGATAGCTAATAGATCAGTTACTTAATCATGACTTCACAAAATGTACATGTCATGGAAGCCACTTTGATTTTATGGTGTTAAATACTCATAAGGAAAAAGAGCATTCGAAGAACAAAGTGGCTGGACAAAGAAAGATTTTAGTAAATGTTAACTACACTAGCTTCTCGCAAAATTTTAATGACCGCAATAAATAATACTTTAGACAATATTTTGTTGCTCAGTAGTTAGTTATCTCAAAATTTTGATTTCCTCGCACGCCCAGCCAAGATGTCGTAAAACGCGATGCTAGTGCAAAGAAAGGCAAGCTGTCATGTTGCAAAATGCTTTTTTGTCTAGACTAAAGCTAATTTGGCCAATACCAGATCTAGGCACGTGAGCAATGGCCGAGAGCGGTCACGTTTTCTGAGCTGGAAGAAATCTTTCCCTCTGCGAACCTGGAATCATTATTTAAGTTTGCTTTCGAGACAAATGCCTATAACAATTGGTCAGAAGAACAAGAGAGGAGCAAGAGGTTCCACAGAGGAAGAATTATCTGCTTCAAAGCGCCCGAACATGGCGACTGACAACGCACAGAGCGAAGAAGAAGTCGAAGAAGCAGAAAAGGTTGACACTGTAAATGAACCCAACCTTCACGATATTCAAACTTTACTTATCAGCATACAAAAAACTACAGAAAATATCCTCAAGGAAAACAACAAACTCTCGAACGAAGTTGGTGAACTGAAGTCGTCGCTTAGGAGATTGGAGAGCGAGCTGTTGGTGACAAAGGTCGTTTTAAATGATGTGAAAAACACCAATGAGGAATTGAGAATCGAACTTGATGCAGCTAAACGAAAAATCTCTGAGCAAAGAGATGAAATAGATGAACAGTACCATGGCTTGGACGATTTAGAGCAATACTCGAGAAAGAACTCGCTCGAAATTGTCGGTATTCCTGAAAGTATTCGTGAAAATGAAGGTGCAGTACTCAAAATCGCCAATGCGCTGAATGTTCAAGTAAAACCGGAAGATATCGACATCTGCCATCGAGTGAAAAGGAAGAGATCCAGCCCAATTATTGTACGCTTTGTTAGTCATAAAGTGAAATCTTCTCTTTATAAACAGAGAGTTCGACTAAAAAATGTACATTTTGCCGATATTTTTCCGGCTGCTACAGCAGCAGATCGAGTTCAGGCCAGCAAGATTTTTATTAATGAAAACCTGACGGCATTTCGCAGAGAGTTGGTGGGAAAAGTTAATGCCAGGAAAGAAGAGTTATCGTTGCTAAGTGTGTGGACCATCGATGGTAAAGTGTTTGTGAAGACATCCCCTGAGGGAAGACCTATTCGAATCTACTCTGAACATGATTTAAATAAGCTCTAGATCGTTTGAACGATTTACGGTAGGATATGTTGAAAATTGTCTCGTATTGTTCTGCGTCTTAACATGAGGGAAGATTTCAAATGGATAAGGGCGAAGGTCAAACAACCTCTTAAAGGTTTTTCTTTTCTGTTTGTGTGTTGTGTGTGTTGCCATTATCTCTTCAGTTATTTGTTATTATTATTATCGGGGGGGTTTAGCTTCTTTTTGTGTATTGATTATTATTATTTTTTTTTCTTTAGTTTAGGAAGTCGGTATACAATGCAATCCAATGTAAAATGTAAAATTATTTCGTTAAATGTCAGAGGTATAAGAGACCAGACCAAAAGGAGGAGCATCTTTACTTATCTGAAAGATCAGAAAGCCGATTTTTATTTTCTCCAAGAGACGTATTCAGATGCAAATGATGAATATATGTGGCAAAGTGAATGGGGAGGTAAGATTCTTTTTTCTCATGGGACACACCATAGCAAGGGTGTTTGCATTTTATTTGATCCAACCGTAAACAGCAACGTGGAATGCTTCTTTAGTAATAATACAGGGAGAATTGTTTTAATCAGCACGTATTTAAATGGCGTGAAAACATCGTTATGCAATATCTACGCACCTAACAACCAATCAGATCAACTAGAGTTCATCCAGGAATTGAACAATTGCATCGTTGACAAGTCCGAAATGACAAATATTATCATCGGAGGTGATTGGAACTGTACGCTAACAAAAAAAGATAAAAAAGGCGGAGCATTTTGGAAACCTACACCTTTTAGAAATCTGCTACTAACCACCATGGAAACCTTTGATTTAATCGACATTTACAGAAC
>JAHPZR010025321.1:0-14489 GCA_019787425.1 Platygyra sinensis
ATCAGAAAGACCATTAATGAACTCAGAAAACAGGACGGAGTAGAGATAAGAGAAGAAAAAGAAATCTTGAAAGTTATCCAGGAATTTTATGAGGACCTGTACTCCTCTGAAGTATCCACATCGCAAGAACAATTTGACCTCTTTACCAGAAATCTAATCTTTCCAAAACTCCCGGATGAAGACAGAGAAGGAATAGAAGGCCCTCTGACACTTGATGAATGCAAAAGTGTACTAGAATTATTTCAGGAAAATAAATCGCCGGGGGAGGATGGCTTCACCGTAGAATTTTATAAAACCTTTTTTGATTCAGTAGGGAGTTATCTCTTGGAAAGCCTAAACGCGGCTTATGAAGTTGGGAAACTGTCTATCTCGCAACGCCGTGGAGTAATTACTCTTATTCCTAAGGCCGATTCGGATCTGTTAGACCTTCAGAATTGGAGACCGATAACACTGTTAAATACTGATTATAAAATTGCATCTAAAGCCTTAGCTAGACGGATCGAGACAGTTCTTCCAAAACTTGTACACCCAGATCAGACAGGCTTCATGAAGGAGCGATATATAGGTGAGAATTTAAGACTCATCAGTGATGTTCTGGAATACACTAAGAATGAGGATTTAACGGGAGTCTTGGTTTCACTTGACTTCAGGAAAGCATTTGACACTTTGGAATGGCCATTCATAAAAAGCGTATTGAATCTTTTTAATTTCGGGGAAAGTGTAAAACGGTGGACTAGCATCTTCTACACTGATGTTGAAAGTGCAGTTCTCAACAACGGGTTTGCAACGAATTGGTTCAAGCCAACAAGGGGAGTCAGACAAGGCTGCCCCCTGTCGCCCTATCTTTTCATTCTGGGCGCGGAAATACTTTCCAATAAAATCCGCCAGAGTAAGCTGGTTAAAGGAATAAATATTTATGGAAATGAAGTTAAAGTGAGCCAATTTGCAGATGACACTAACCTCTTTTGCGAAGATATTACTTCGGTTGATAATGCTCTCTGTTTAGCTAATGACTTTGCGCCAGTTTCTGGTTTAAAGCTTAATGTGAAAAAGACCAAGGCACTTTGGTTGGGTAAGTGGCGTAACAACAGAACGACACCGTTGCAACTGTCATGGCCACGCGACCCTGTTAAAATTCTGGGCCTATACTTCTCTTACGACGACAAAATGAACGATCACTACAATTTCCACCTAAAAATTCAAAAACTCCAAATTCACCTAGACATGTGGCGCTCAAGGAACCTCACCCTATTTGGGAAAGTTTTGATTATTAAATCTCTAGGACTGTCCCAAATTCTGTATTCAGCCTCTAACACCAATGTGCCAAAAGATGCTATCAGAACTGTTAAAAGGAAACTCTTTAGTTTCCTTTGGAACAAGAAAAAGGACAAAATTAAAAGAGAAGGCCTTTACCAAGACTATGATAAAGGTGGTATTCGTATGACCGATGTAGGTCTAATGATAAAGGCCATGAGTTTGGCATGGATACCTCGTTTGTTGAAACATGTAAACTCGAACTGGAATTTAGTACCCAATTTTTTCTTAAGAAGACTAGGTGGCTTAAACTTCCTACTGCGCTGTAATTATGATGTGACTTACCTTAATTCCAAATTACCTACCTTCTATAAAGACATGCTCTCCTTCTTTGATGATCTTAAAAATCTCTATAATTATAATCTGGGCCAATTAGTTTTGTTTAATAACCGGGAAATACTAATAGACGGCAAACCTTTTTTCATCCAAGAGTGGTTTTCAAAAGGGGTTATCTTCGTAAGTGACTTGTTAGATGAGCAAGGTCAGTTACTCTCATACCAAGCTTTTAAAGCGAAATACAATTGTAAAACTAACTTCTTGAACTATTATCAAGTTAGAAGTGCTATTCCGAACAGTTTACTGACCAAGGCAAAGAACAATAGCTTCGAACCGCTTTCCAAGAGCATCTTTCTACACAACCGCTCATTTTTCGATCTTGATATTTCAACGATGACAAATTTTGAAACTGCCAAGGTAAAGGATTTCTACTGGTTATTGAACAAGCAAGTTAATAACGGTCCACATACTGGACCAACTAAATGGAGTAAATCTATGCCAATATGTGCAAAACAATGGGAAAAATATTTTATATCGATTAAACAGGTTTCCAGAGAAAATAAGCTGAGGGAATTTCAGTTCAAATTTCTCCATCGAATTGTTGTAACTAAAAAAAGAGCTCTGTAGATTTGGTATCAAAGATGACAGTGAATGCCTTAATTGTGGAGAACAGGACTCGATAGAACACTACCTTTTTAGACTGTTCTTTTACTAAAGATTTCTTGTCAAAAGTGGTGCAATGGTTCAACAACTGTAATCAGTCTTCTTTTAAACCAATAAATCAAGAACTTTTATTTGGGATTTTTTCTAATCCTGCCAATAAAGAACTTCTGAAAAAAATTAACTATACACCTTGCTTTTTGCTCGCTATTTCATCTATACAAATAAGTTACACAATAATTCTCTTCTGATCACTGATTTTGTCAGCAAAGTCTCCTCCAAGTACAGGCTAGAAAATTTAAATTAAAATTAACATGTAATGATGCTCCTGTCTTGGTCTGCTCTGGTTAAATCATTATTATTGTTGTTAAATCTCTCTCTTATTTCTATCTACTATTTCTTATGGCTGTATTAATTATGCAACTGTTAAAATTGTAATCTTTTGCATTGTATTGTACATGGGTGTAGGTGTATTAATAAAGGTCATTAAAAAAAAAAAAAAAAAAAAGATCTAGCCTGAAAATCTCCAAAAAGTCTAAGAAATGCGTTGTTGGTCAAAAATCCAGGAGGCATAGGTTAAGTACAGCGTGAAATGGGATAGCTATCATGATTGTCATTTTTTAAAATAAAGCTAGTGAATGAATATATCTTCCTTCAAAAAGTAAGTTGTAACAAAGTTCTGGTAGAGAAAAATATCGATTATTTGAGGTAAGCATGCCAGACTTACACTATTAGGTATTATTGAAAATGTTTGTATCGTAAGTAATTCTGCAGTTTCTTTGAATTGGCTTATAAACAGTTTAGGGTTCTTGGAAAAACGAATTATTGTCTGTAACGTACCTAAATACTGAAACTAAATTTTTCTACGACAGATAAACAACATAACCTCGTACATTGATGCGTCAGTGGTGTATGGCTCAGATTGCGAAACAGCGGACAGCCTCCGCAAATTCATAGGGGGAGAACTTCTGGTTGATGCCTTTCCTGACGTCAATCAACTACCAGTTCTACCTGCGGCTGAATCTGAGGGCGGTGAAGCAGGCTTCTGTTTATCTAGCGATCTTGTAGATGAACCTTGCTTCAGAGCTGGTGATCTTCGGGTGAATGAAAATCAAGGTGGGAGAAATTAGAGACGTTACTTCAAAATTGTGCTGTCAAGAAATCCGAACTGAACTTAGCGATAACGTTCATGACAAACCTTAAATACCTTGTGGTACTTACAGGCAGGTAAAAAGTTGAACTCTCAAGCACTGTTTTTTGAAGTCATGAATGACGAATGAGCTGTAATTCGCTTTTAAAATAAAAGTAATCACTTAAGCCAGTCACAAAGAACACAGAAACTACAGTGGACCAATCAAAACTCACAGTGCATACATGTAGCTGACGCAAAGCGCGGGAAAACATATTAAGGAGGCTCGAAAGGGTTTTTAGGTGCACGCGCGCGCGCAATCTATACACGCCATAACTAAGATGCACGCGTCAGCTGAATCAGTATTAAAATCAGCACACCGGTCGCACACCGGAAGTTAACGCTGCGTAAAATCGCGCGAACCGGAAATAAAAGCTGCGGAGAACATTTGTTTTTAGCTCGAAAGTTTGCTCGGTGACCTATCTTGATTTTTTGCATGCACGCACCATTCACGATGGCACTTCAGATATAAAAGTTTCGGGGAAAATTATCTAGTGGAATTTTCTGTAAGCCATAAAACGCGTTCTTTAAATATATTTAATTCCACTAGATAAATTTTCTCCATACTGTCTGAAAAGTTAAAGAATTTAGGGAACTTTCCAACAAAGAATTAAACATGGTAGGTCACCGAATTAGGTTCTCAGATAATTTACAAAAACTGAAATTTAGAGGACGCTTTTGTGGACCTTGTGCGTTGCCATGGTAACTGATGTGACGTCACAAGTACCCTTAAAGTATTGCCCAACTATAAAGTTGCAAGGAGACATATAGTTTGCCCACACCATTAAACATCCTTCTTTGTAATCTTCCATCGTTTCACAAACAATATAGCAACGAAAAACCCTTTCGAGCCTCCTTAAGAGAGCGCGCCACGATTTGTTTTGGTTTTACTTTGGATTGGATGAAAAAGCAGCGCGAGTATTGTAAGCCTTGTAGCGGAGTAATGCAAAAATAAATTTTTACTTTAAATTTAGTTAAATAACCGTTCTGTCTCCTTATTTCACAGCTTTAATGGCAATGCACGCTCTGTGGGTTCGTGAACACAACCGTATTGTCAAAATCCTACACTTATTAAATCCATTCTATGATGACGAGACACTGTATCAAGAGGGGCGCCGAATCGTTGGTGCCATGATACAACACATTACATATAAAGAATGGTTGCCAGCACTCATACCCAGTCAAACTTTGGTAAGACCCAGATGGTAGAACGTAATGTAATAATGCATCCTTTCTTTCCTCATTAAGAACAAAAAAATACGTAGATATATATTTATTTGTAGCTCCTGAATTAAAGAAGTTCTGTTCAGTGGGTTACATGATAACTAAAAGGCCGCATCGCTTATTGTTTCTACGCATCCTTACTGCGCACGCAAATCCACATGCCACGTCATGCATCGAGCGCGCGCGCTGGGCGCTAAAATGAATAATGAGAGGGCAGATGGCCATTGCTATAGCTTTGATTGAATTTAACGATCTTGGATGTTCGGTGATCCCTACTTTTCTTTTCAGAAACATATTTAATTCACAATTATCTCCACATTGTCCAAAAATGAACAAAAAATCAATGTGGAAAATTAAAAAAATTCAAGACTGATTTCTGTCCACGGGACATGGAACCCTGCCATCTTGCGACTGCAAGGCGCGTGAAACTATGGTCGCTAAAAGCGAACTTGGTCTTTGAGGAACCTCACCAGTTGACTAAATTCGTTTAATAGGTCCATTTAAACCATATTTGGCAGAGAACACTTCCCTTCAAAGCTCTAATTGCAATATTTTAGGACTTGCAGCCACTGTGGTCTTCTTCGTTAACGAAACCCGATTTACTCCTGATTTAGGTGTTCTTCCTGGCATGTTCTCTCCAAGACGAAGTCGGTGACCCCTCAATTTTGTTTTATATTTCTGACATGGCTAACTCATCATCTTTCAATGGTAAAATTTTCAGAAAAAAATCAATGTTAGAAAAATTTCGCGCGAGCGTCGTTAATTGCGAAAAAATTTTCCAGTGGTTTTTTTAACACTTGTAGAGATAAATAACGAATTCCTTGTGTAGGAAATGCAAAAAATTGGGGGTCACCGACTTCGTTTCAGAGATAAATCGTGAGGAAAACTACCCTGATTTTGAAACATTGGCGTACGTAATTCAGCATTGTCCATAGAGGTTTGTAGTTCAAAATATCAAAGGTGAGTCAACGGAGGCAAGTGATCTTAGTCATTTTGTAGAAATGGGTCTGCAGCGTAAACAATTTCAATGTTACCAATTCAACGTTTTCACAAAACTCACCTCTTCAAGAGGCATTTAAAGCCGTCGCACAGATAAACGAAGAGCTAAAAAGAATAGAATTCGATGGTCATTTCACAAAAAATTCAAACTTCTAGTCAATAGATGTTCTTTAGTTTTTCGCTATTCCTTAGAAAATCGATGGAAAAAATGGCCCATCAAAAGAAAATTAGTGATCACCGGCTATAGCAATGGCCATCTGCCCTATCATTCTTTATTTCGTTCAGCTTAGCAAGCGCCTTCAAGCATGACGTGGCGTGTGAATTTGCGTGTGGAGTAGGATGCGCAGAAGCAATTAGCACGAACTTCCTTATACAATGGTACTATGATCAAATTTTTACCCCTTGTACATGTATTTTTAGCTTATCACATAAACCGTTTCCAAATATCTGCATTGGGTCCAGAGATATTTAAGTTTAAAAGCTGTTCTAAGTATACCTATCGATAGAGTGCCAACGAGCAAATAATTTGTGGTATAATAAGGGTTTATCAATATAGCATGACGGGCATTTGGTTCTCTTCTGATGCAAACATTTATAACGCTTTTACCGGCCGGTAACATGACACCCCTTGGGGTAAGGCTGCTTTCGTTGGTCACGCAATCCAGTAGGATATTGAGAGTATGCTGATTCGAGGAGCATTGTCAGTCAGTTTGACAGGATTCTCCCAAAAATGTGAAGTAAAGGGCCGGAGAAAAACTTTGAGTAGGCGTCGGACAATGCTGATAAAAATACGTGCAGTGGTTTTATCGGGGCCACATGGAGGAGAGGGCCCACCTTTTATTGGAGATTCCAGGAGCCTCTCCGAGAAAATTTTGAAGGTGCATTTCAGCAGATTTCAAGGAAATTTGTGCTGTAATACTTTGAGCGTGCCGACCACAATCGACTTTTTGAACCTTTGTGATAGTTTCGGTTTTTCGTTCATGATTTCAAAAGTGATAGAATTAATACATTCACTTAAACTTCACGTATTTTGAAATGTTTCGCTTTATAATAAAGCGTTAAAAAAGTGCACGTATTTATTCGTACTGCTTCGACAAGCTCGCCAACATTTTCTCACTTTCAAATTTTAACTCAAACATCGATATCTTACGGCTGCCAAGTTTATGAGATCTTGCAAAGTTTGGTTTTTTTTTGTGCTGAAATCTTCTTTTATTAATTTTTTTTTCCAAATACATTGCAGTTATTTGCACTCGAAAATTATGTGCAGACCAAGCGCTGGGTTGCAGGGTGTGTTTAAAGAACTAATTAAATTACGCGTACATTCAGTGGAGATTTAAGAACTAATTTGACTTCATTTGTGTTATCTCTGTTTTTAAATTATGCCCCGGCACTGGGCAGCGATTGTTGGGTTTTGCGCCTCGTTTTCAGAGGAACGAGAATCACTTCGTGAATTTTACCGGGGCCACTTTTGCCTCGGTAACCCACGTTTAGACTAGCATGCATAAGGGATGTTTACATCACCAAGTTTGTCGCGCGATATGAAAGTCTATTTTATCACAAATATTCTTTTGAGGAAAAAATTGTAAATCTGGAAGACTCGTTCCAATAGCACACTGTGTCCGCGTTTTTAAAAACTTTAGACGTAGTATAATCAATATCACTTTGTTTTTTCTGTATTTACGGGCAATTTTGGTGGATTTTCAAAGTTTTTGAAAGCGATTTGATCGGTTGCCATGGAAACTGTATTGTTTACACTTCATTTTCTGTTTTAGAAGACTGGTGACTAGTTTTCGGAATTAAGGATACATACACAGCCTTAAAGAATCTGGTTCCGTCCTGCAGGTGATGTACCGGCAAACAAGGGAATAACCATTGTTCTTAAATACTTTTGTTCTTGGGCCATCGTAATTTGATCAAATATAACACACAAACAGCAAAAGTAAGAACAATGGTTATTCCCTTGTTTACCGGTACATCACCTGCAGGACGGAACCAGATTCTTTAATCTTCTTAATCCGCTCTCCTGGGAATTCTATACACAGCCTTGTTTTTATTTATTTATTACAATTTTAATGGCATAAAAACGTTGATACAATAAATAGAGACAAAGCCATAAGGATAGTCTGCAAAAGAGTCGGAGACCCCATACAAGGCAGACCACCTGAAAAAAAAAACCCTCCCAAGAACCGTTATAATTTAAGAGATAAAAATTTAAATAATAGATATTATTACATTTTATACAATAACAAAATCAATGCGCGCGCTCTGACTGGTCAATCAGCTATGGTTTATTGTGCCGGTAAACCCATGGAAAAATCGCGCGTCTTCTCAGCTATTATATAAAAGCAATAGACCACAAGTTTTTATGGTTTATAGGCTGATAAACCACTTGGGATGTTGGTAGAACACTCGAAGAATTCGTAAATCACTCGCCTGCGGCTCGTGATTTACAAATTCTTGTCGTGTTCTACCAACATCCCGTGTGGTTTATCAGCCTATAAACCATAAAAACTTGTGGTCTATTGCTTAAATAAATAAACATAAATCAAACATTAGTAAAAAAAAACACAGTCATACTGTAATCACAAATAATAATATATAACGAAAATAAAGCCAAAAATATATATAAAAATGTCTAAGAAACAGTATGCAAAGCAAAAAAAATAATAATAAATTATACAATTCTAGAAAATAGGAAATCCCTTACTCCCCTCTTAAAACTAGAGATACTTGAGGCTTGCCGTACAGAAAGTGGTAACACATTCCATGAGTCAACAATCCTATTAAAAAAGCTAAACTTAAAAGTATCAGTCCTTGCATAGTTCTTCTTCAATATAAGTTCATCCCTTCCCCTTAGAGAGTACCCCTCAGAATTTGAATAAAATTGAATATACGAGGAAACGTCTAAGTTAATATACCCATTAAGAGCTTTATAAAAAAACAAAACATCCAACAGAAAGCGTCTATCCTTTAAGGATAACAAGTTCAATCTTTCTATTCTAGTATCATACTCAGCATCTGTCTTAAGTATAAACTTTGTAGCTCTTCGTTGAATCCTTTCCAACTTGTCGACATTTCTAGCTGTGTAAGGTGACCAGACAACAGTACAATACTCCAGTTGCGACCTTACCAAGGCACAGTACAAGGTTCTTAGGGTGGTTACATCTGTCAGACCCCTGCATGTTCTTTTAATGAGGCCAAGAATCTTATTAGCCTTACTTGATATTTTGTCGACATGGGCATTCCAAGAGAGCATACTCGTAGTAACTAAACCAAGATCACAGAATTCAGATGTTTTCGTAAATTTCGTAGTGTTAAACGAAACAAAAGGAGATTTGTTAATATTCAATACAAGAAGAAGGAAAGCGCAGCGACAAAATCGTTCTAGGATCGAGAAAAAGCAAGCAAAACTAGCGGAGAATCAGAGTGTGACGAAGACCACGTGGAAACCGCCGAACAACAAAATACTGAGAAACGCTTGCCAGCTTCTGTTCGCAGACTCAAGGAATAGTAAAGTGATTCTTCTGAAAACTGCACTAGCGAGGAGGAAATTGATTCTGCATTAAAGTATTAAGTGTCATTGTCAGAGAAAACCGGGCAGAACCAAAAGATCGAGGTCGGCCGTTTACCTTCATCTTTTCACAGTATAAAAGCTATCCGAAAAGATTAACAACCATGACATTTGCCGAGGTAGGCGTTCGTTTTTCTTCGAGAGATTACCTCATCATGATTTTGGCTTCTCAAGGGGTCTAAAATGGCACAAATTTCGGCCAACTTTAGGTGAGCCTAAACGATACTTCGTGCATATCCCAGAAACTCTTATTTTCGTGCGATAATATTTGGCCCCTTATTAGTTGACTGAGATATATTTGAATTTTTTCACTTTAATTCTACGGTTTTCACGAGGTGCCAAATATCATCGCCGAATCGTTAAGAAGCGTGACCTAAATTTTAGCCATTTTCAGCGAGTCGTTTTTCAAAAGTGCGGCAGTTTATTTCCACAAAAAGACGATTTTCTGATAGTCTTTTACACTGATATCAATATCCAGTTTAGTTAAAATTGGTATCTACAAGCAAATCAGAGTAATTGGTCTCGCAAAGTCCAAAAAAATCATCGGTCAGACATATTTCCCGCCAAATGTTTAGCGAAGAATATCACCTTATTCCGACTTTCTGCGCTTGTTATCCATGATTTGCTGAAAGATCTGCACAAAATAGATAGCTGGACTGCAAAATAGAATATTTAAGCTGTGACATCGGGAATAACTTATGCAAACATTTCAAACTCGCCAAATTCTTGCCATTATCAAGACTAAATTTTCCCGCGAAAATTCTATTTTTAACGTCACGCTGCAAAAACAAACTGGATCCTCAGTTCGCTGCCTTTTTTGTTTTTATGTAGAGCAAACTGCAAGTTAACAGTGAGCGAAGCTTCACCCGAAATTTAATTTTGGGACAACTGCAAACGTCTATGGACAATGCTGAATTACGTACGCCAATGTTTCAAAATCAGGGTAGTTTTCCTCACGATTTATCTCTGAAACGAAGTCGGTGACCCCCAATTTTTTGCATTTCCTACACAAGGAATTCGTTATTTATCTCTACAAGTGTTAAAAAAACCACTGGAAAATTTTTTCGCAATTAACGACGCTCGCGCGAAATTTTTCTAACATTGATTTTTTTCTGAAAATTTTACCATTGAAAGATGATGAGTTAGCCATGTCAGAAATATAAAACAAAATTGAGGGGTCACCGACTTCGTCTTGGAGAGAACATGCCAGGAAGAACACCTAAATCAGGAGTAAATCGGGTTTCGTTAACGAAGAAGACCACAGTGGCTGCAAGTCCTAAAATATTGCAATTAGAGCTTTGAAGGGAAGTGTTCTCTGCCAAATATGGTTTAAATGGACCTATTAAACGAATTTAGTCAACTGGTGAGGTTCCTCAAAGACCAAGTTCGCTTTTAGCGACCATAGTTTCACGCGCCTTGCAGTCGCAAGATGGCAGGGTTCCATGTCCCGTGGACAGAAATCAGTCTTGAATTTTTTTAATTTTCCACATTGATTTTTTGTTCATTTTTGGACAATGTGGAGATAATTGTGAATTAAATATGTTTCTGAAAAGAAAAGTAGGGATCACCGAACATCCAAGATCGTTAAATTCAATCAAAGCTATAGCAATGGCCATCTGCCCTCTCATTATTCATTTTAGCGCCCAGCGCGCGCGCTCGATGCATGACGTGGCATGTGGATTTGCGTGCGCAGTAAGGATGCGTAGAAACAATAAGCGATGCGGCCTTTTAGTTATCATGTAACCCACTGAACAGAACTTCTTTAATTCAGGAGCTACAAATAAATATATATCTACGTATTTTTTTGTTCTTAATGAGGAAAGAAAGGATGCATTATTACATTACGTTCTACCATCTGGGTCTTACCAAAGTTTGACTGGGTATGAGTGCTGGCAACCATTCTTTATATGTAATGTGTTGTATCATGGCACCAACGATTCGGCGCCCCTCTTGATACAGTGTCTCGTCATCATAGAATGGATTTAATAAGTGTAGGATTTTGACAATACGGTTGTGTTCACGAACCCACAGAGCGTGCATTGCCATTAAAGCTGTGAAATAAGGAGACAGAACGGTTATTTAACTAAATTTAAAGTAAAAATTTATTTTTGCATTACTCCGCTACAAGGCTTACAATACTCGCGCTGCTTTTTCATCCAATCCAAAGTAAAACCAAAACAAATCGTGGCGCGCTCTCTTAAGGAGGCTCGAAAGGGTTTTTCGTTGCTATATTGTTTGTGAAACGATGGAAGATTACAAAGAAGGATGTTTAATGGTGTGGGCAAACTATATGTCTCCTTGCAACTTTATAGTTGGGCAATACTTTAAGGGTACTTGTGACGTCACATCAGTTACCATGGCAACGCACAAGGTCCACAAAAGCGTCCTCTAAATTTCAGTTTTTGTAAATTATCTGAGAACCTAATTCGGTGACCTACCATGTTTAATTCTTTGTTGGAAAGTTCCCTAAATTCTTTAACTTTTCAGACAGTATGGAGAAAATTTATCTAGTGGAATTAAATATATTTAAAGAACGCGTTTTATGGCTTACAGAAAATTCCACTAGATAATTTTCCCCGAAACTTTTATATCTGAAGTGCCATCGTGAATGGTGCGTGCATGCAAAAAATCAAGATAGGTCACCGAGCAAACTTTCGAGCTAAAAACAAATGTTCTCCGCAGCTTTTATTTCCGGTTCGCGCGATTTTACGCAGCGTTAACTTCCGGTGTGCGACCGGTGTGCTGATTTTAATACTGATTCAGCTGACGCGTGCATCTTAGTTATGGCGTGTATAGATTGCGCGCGCGCGTGCACCTAAAAACCCTTTCGAGCCTCCTTAATATGTTTTCCCGCGCTTTGCGTCAGCTACATGTATGCACTGTGAGTTTTGATTGGTCCACTGTAGTTTCTGTGTTCTTTGTGACTGGCTTAAGTGATTACTTTTATTTTAAAAGCGAATTACAGCTCATTCGTCATTCATGACTTCAAAAAACAGTGCTTGAGAGTTCAACTTTTTACCTGCCTGTAAGTACCACAAGGTATTTAAGGTTTGTCATGAACGTTATCGCTAAGTTCAGTTCGGATTTCTTGACAGCACAATTTTGAAGTAACGTCTCTAATTTCTCCCACCTTGATTTTCATTCACCCGAAGATCACCAGCTCTGAAGCAAGGTTCATCTACAAGATCGCTAGATAAACAGAAGCCTGCTTCACCGCCCTCAGATTCAGCCGCAGGTAGAACTGGTAGTTGATTGACGTCAGGAAAGGCATCAACCAGAAGTTCTCCCCCTATGAATTTGCGGAGGCTGTCCGCTGTTTCGCAATCTGAGCCATACACCACTGACGCATCAATGTACGAGGTTATGTTGTTTATCTGTCGTAGAAAAATTTAGTTTCAGTATTTAGGTACGTTACAGACAATAATTCGTTTTTCCAAGAACCCTAAACTGTTTATAAGCCAATTCAAAGAAACTGCAGAATTACTTACGATACAAACATTTTCAATAATACCTAATAGTGTAAGTCTGGCATGCTTACCTCAAATAATCGATATTTTTCTCTACCAGAACTTTGTTACAACTTACTTTTTGAAGGAAGATATATTCATTCACTAGCTTTATTTTAAAAAATGACAATCATGATAGCTATCCCATTTCACGCTGTACTTAACCTATGCCTCCTGGATTTTTGACCAACAACGCATTTCTTAGACTTTTTGGAGATTTTCAGGCTAGATCTTTTTTTTTTTTTTTTTTTTTAATGACCTTTATTAATACACCTACACCCATGTACAATACAATGCAAAAGATTACAATTTTAACAGTTGCATAATTAATACAGCCATAAGAAATAGTAGATAGAAATAAGAGAGAGATTTAACAACAATAATAATGATTTAACCAGAGCAGACCAAGACAGGAGCATCATTACATGTTAATTTTAATTTAAATTTTCTAGCCTGTACTTGGAGGAGACTTTGCTGACAAAATCAGTGATCAGAAGAGAATTATTGTGTAACTTATTTGTATAGATGAAATAGCGAGCAAAAAGCAAGGTGTAGTTAATTTTTTTCAGAAGTTCTTTATTGGCAGGATTAGAAAAAATCCCAAATAAAAGTTCTTGATTTATTGGTTTAAAAGAAGACTGATTACAGTTGTTGAACCATTGCACCACTTTTGACAAGAAATCTTTAGTAAAAGAACAGTCTAAAAAGGTAGTGTTCTATCGAGTCCTGTTCTCCACAATTAAGGCATTCACTGTCATCTTTGATACCAAATCTACAGAGCTCTTTTTTTAGTTACAACAATTCGATGGAGAAATTTGAACTGAAATTCCCTCAGCTTATTTTCTCTGGAAACCTGTTTAATCGATATAAAATATTTTTCCCATTGTTTTGCACATATTGGCATAGATTTACTCCATTTAGTTGGTCCAGTATGTGGACCGTTATTAACTTGCTTGTTCAATAACCAGTAGAAATCCTTTACCTTGGCAGTTTCAAAATTTGTCATCGTTGAAATATCAAGATCGAAAATTGAGCGGTTGTGTAGAAAGATGCTCTTGGAAAGCGGTTCGAAGCTATTGTTCTTTGCCTTGGTCAGTAAACTGTTCGGAATAGCACTTCTAACTTGATAATAGTTCAAGAAGTTAGTTTTACAATTGTATTTCGCTTTAAAAGCTTGGTATGAGAGTAACTGACCTTGCTCATCTAACAAGTCACTTACGAAGATAACCCCTTTTGAAAACCACTCTTGGATGAAAAAAGGTTTGCCGTCTATTAGTATTTCCCGGTTATTAAACAAAACTAATTGGCCCAGATTATAATTATAGAGATTTTTAAGATCATCAAAGAAGGAGAGCATGTCTTTATAGAAGGTAGGTAATTTGGAATTAAGGTAAGTCACATCATAATTACAGCGCAGTAGGAAGTTTAAGCCACCTAGTCTTCTTAAGAAAAAATTGGGTACTAAATTCCAGTTCGAGTTTACATGTTTCAACAAACGAGGTATCCATGCCAAACTCATGGCCTTTATCATTAGACCTACATCGGTCATACGAATACCACCTTTATCATAGTCTTGGTAAAGGCCTTCTCTTTTAATTTTGTCCTTTTTCTTGTTCCAAAGGAAACTAAAGAGTTTCCTTTTAACAGTTCTGATAGCATCTTTTGGCACATTGGTGTTAGAGGCTGAATACAGAATTTGGGACAGTCCTAGAGATTTAATAATCAAAACTTTCCCAAATAGGGTGAGGTT
>JAHPZR010025322.1:0-30000 GCA_019787425.1 Platygyra sinensis
CAAACATGCAAAGTACGCGCGTGAACGCACAGCTCTAATCTTTGAATTACTACTAGTTCAAAAAATACTAAACAAAATGAACTGTGTGAAATAAAAAAAAAATTAATTGCTGAAAATAAAACTAGCCATGAGTTTATAGGTTTACTGTCGTCCCACTTCTAGAGTCCAGTTCCTATTTTCACCCGACAAATCACGTGACACAACGCCCTTGGAGTTCACGCCCCACGTACGTACACACAGCTGAGCTGGATCGATGTTGTTGTGTTGCGCCGTCAAAAGGTAGGACTGCAATTTCTTTTACAATATTTGAATGGCTGCAAGAGTTGAAATACTTAAATAAATATATAGAAAAGCCTCTCGACGAATTCTTCGTGGCATACTGCATACGTATTTTGACGGGAAAATGACTGATCACCGCCAACCTCAACTGCATGCCGACATCGGCGTGTGTTGTTTCTCGCTATTTTCATTTATTTCTTTAAGACGTGTATCTTAGTTTGACATTTAGCTCCAACGGCTACTTTTGTTTTTAATGCGGCGTTCTTCATTCAAAGAACCTTCATAGTTATTTTGACCATGGAATATTTTCGGCTAGTAAAACTTGTTTCGCGACCGGCTGCCCGCTTGTTGTGCGCTGCTGCACGCTTCCTGGGTACATTCAGCTTTTCTCAGGCTTGGCTTCCCTCCATAGGGAAGTGGTGAGTTGAAACACAAACGTGACAGAATTTAAGTCATTGTGAAAAATCTTGGAGTAGTGTTTTAGAGTGTATTCGCGTTTAAAACAACAGGGCCTTTATCATAGGTAACCAAGGCTCGCTGTGTCACGTGACATAACATGGATGAAGTTTGCTAAAAAATGGAAATGAAATGAAACTTACCATGTGGAGAATTGTTGTTGTCCTTATACTACATGAAGTTTTTGGGAAAAATAGTCTTCACCTTTCCTTCATAGTAAAGTGCCAAGATAGGAGGCTGACGGTCGGGTTCTGATTGACCCAAAACCAGCATGGTTTTTTCGTAAAAATCAATTCCTGTCGCTAAAAAAACACGCCAGGCCCATGGAACATAAATTTCTCTACACCATGAATCCACTGAAGCAGCTCCAGCTAGGAACACAAAGCCACCAGGCTCTGTAGAACTTGTATGCTAACCTACTAAAATGGCAGCCTAAAGTCGTTAGGATCATAACCGGCACAGTTCAAAAATGGCACTGACCTTGGGACACTTGGTGACGAGTATAGTAAGTCCCCCTGCAGCGAAGGGAGTCCCAGATTGCTCAAAGTCAAAATTCACTATTGTCTGACTACACCTTCATGAATATTGCCCAGAATCAATTCTTCCCCAAGAGCCAATTGCTCACCAAGATGGGTAAAGTGTGCAAAATTCAAATGAATTTTAGTTTGGCCTGCTTCACGAAAATTCTCGTTAAAAAATGTTGTTGTTGAAGAGTTTAAAAAGGTCTCTCGATGACAACAATGTCTTGAGACCTTCAAAGAAGAACAATCAAATTACTACGTCAATATACGCTGCAGTTAAAGCCCGGTGAGTATACCTTTTTTGAGACCTGAGTTGGAACGTTTTTAGCAGTGGGTCTACTGTTTCTGGATCCTCTTGAATTAAGAAACTGCTGATGATAGTATGTAGTGATAATTATTATAAGGCACTGAATTTGCATCGTTTGAGAACACGATTGTTTTTAACAACAATTTGTGAAAGAAAGGAAATTAAGTCAAGTAAGTTTTAAAATCTCCATAAACTACAAGAAGAGTTCCATGCATTTTAATTCATGCGATCATGCATGGGTTCAAAGAATTGATTTTGCGAATCTTGCTCAGTGCAGATGAACCTGGAAATGAACTGCAACCTTCCATAATTTTTCAATCCTTATACTGTAGCTATTTTCAGTAACTCGGAATGCAGTTGTCTACATTTTTTTGCTTTCCAATAACCGCTAACACAAACATTTAATTTCGTGCAGAAGAAAAGTTTTCCGGCTTTCGGCCGTCTATTGCATAAAACCATCACAGAAATTGTTTGAAAAATGAAATCTGTGGTTGTATATGGCAAAAATTGTTCATTCAAATGCCAAAATAATATATCTTTGAAGACAGGAGTTTCAAGGTTTCTGAGATGCGCCGTTGGCATTTATAGTTCGAATTTTTTCTGCCAGGGAAAGTCTTGTCTGGCAGCACGTGTCGACAAGTCGCTAACCTTAATAAACTTTATTCTTCTCCAAAGTGTCAATGCAAACACTAAAAATTTTCCTGGTTCTATTCAACATGAATTGTTCATCCTAACGCTGAAATGCTATATCTTTGAAGACAGGAATTTCTAATAAGGTTTATGACACTGATGCAACATTTGCACTAAGTCAAAGGTTTTGCAAGGGAAAGTTCTTGGTAGCAGCATGTGTTGATGAGTCAATTAAGCAATTCGCGGCAAACGAACTTTAGTTTTGCGAAGCGTTGTGGCAAAAACATTGCTGGTTCTATTTGGCATAAAGCTTGTGTTCTTAAGTGTACGCAAGTATTTGTCAGTAAACTGAAAACAATCATAAACCAACAAAAAGCCAAAGACCTTATCTCTGTTTCAATCTGTAAAAGTTGTCATTTTGAGCCACTCTTGCATTCACACGTTGCTTAGCATGTGACCAAAATCTTCCCTCTGTCAGTGTTAAAATTTAACGTTCGCAAACACAAATTTTAACCAACATTGACTTAACATGGTTTAGACTTTTTATGGCTTACAGTTAGAACTTAATATTAATCACATTAAGAAACTTCCCAAGACCTCTGTGTAATGGTAGATGTATACGTTGGAAGGTCAACGATATGTTTGTGCGTTGGTATGGGTGAGAAGCAACGCCTTCGGCTGTATTTGTTTACATTTTAATGGATATACATAATATGTAGAACATGTAAATAGCAGCTCATGCCAATCAAAGCATTCAAAGTAAAGTTCCATCGCATCCATTCATTATGTTTGGCCGTTCGAGCAGCTGCCATCATCCGTTCAAAACATTCCTAAGGTCATTTGCCCTTCTGAATTTACAGATTATGTTTCACAATTTGGATTGGTCCAACTTCGAATTAGTTTCGGCTTGTGAAAAATTTGATGTCTGAATTGAGCTTTAGAGGTTAAATTGTCAAGAGTAAACAATTTGTTGCTTTAATCATAGTTACTATGTTAAGTGCTGGCGCTGGAGAAATTTGACCGTTCCTGGTGCCTTTGCATTTCGTCTTGATACAATAGCATTGTACACTAATGACGTCACAAAAATTTGACCCTGGTGTAACTCAGACAAACAAATCACTCCATACGCTACTTCTTTGTAAGCGTCGTATAAAACAACGGCGCTCGTGAGGTCTTCAGCGTGATAATCAGCGATCAATTTAGCAATTCAGTGGCCTCTCTAGGTCAAAATGTTGGAGAAAACTCACGACATGTGTCTTGGAATAATAAGAATACAGAGTTTGAAGAAGGGAGGCAAAATATGATGGGCTTCTCATGTATGTAGGCTGTTTATGAATACACTCGTTACCTCCATAGCAAAAAAATATTACTGTTGTACCCAACATTCAGGTGTATCACTCACAAGAAATTCAGCAAGCCAGCAAATAAATACCATAAAGAAATAATGTAGATCCGATAACAAACAAATAACGTAGATCGGATAACTGTGAGTAGTCCACTCTGTCTTCGCCTATAAAAACAGTTTTTCCCCGCACTCAGTTATGTTACAACTATCGCGCCGACATAACTACGATCTGAAATATTTGCATTTGAGGTCTGCTCACAGTCACAGATTTATTTATGGCAACATTAAAATCTAGGTCCTCTAAATTGCCCAGGATACTAATTCTGCTATGAATTTAGAATTGTCTCAGGGATATTAAATAATTATATGTCTTGCTGTTCTATCGTATTCTTTAGAGCGGACGGCTCGGGTTGTCAAGTTTGAGACATTTTTGGCAAATAAGTCAGCTGATAAGTCTAATCTTCCAGACCAGGATAAACAGCAAATAAGTTTCTTCGTCGTACGTTTCCTCGTGGACTATTCAGATCGGCTACTGTCGAAATTGCCGAGCTAAAAGTTCTTGACCTCCAATTCCTGAAGGTTTTGTTATCTGTGCAACTGTCACTGCGGCTTTGTAAGATCATCGTACAATTTGTCACATTTAGGCTTTTTTCTGGACACCTTGAATCCGTTTTCCATTACCCAAGGCAGCAGTGTTTGCTTTCTAACATAATCCAATCTAATCAAAAGCCTAGACCACCAAACTTTTCTTTTTTTGCCTGATTTTCTGGTCTAGAAGACAACACGCTCATACAAAACCTTCTATCGAACTGTAATTCTTGTCTGAGTCATGTGGGGGTCTCTGGTGATGTAATCTATTTTTAGTAATAGTGCATGACACTATTCTTCAAGTGCTAAGATGTCAGTGGAAAGAAGTTCTTTCGGTTATAACTTCTAACTGCAAAGAAGTTTTATTGTTTTTAACTTCCTACTGCAAAGAAGTTCTTGTGCCTTGTAGGATCCAAGAGCAAGCGACCACAAAAAAGTGCAAGAAGTTGCTGGCTTGCAGATGCAAAAAGAAATTCTTGTAATACACACATGATACAAATGCATCACTGATGAGAATGAAAATCGTGCCTACCAAGCAAATTGGTACGCAAAAATGAAGTGTTGGTACTTCCAGTGCACTTGCAAGAAACGAGACTCATCTTGCGAGATGGTGGTAACTTACCTCTGAGCGATACTGTAGTTAATTAAAGCAGGTCACACTTTTGGGCTCCTTGCTTCCAGCAGTCTGAGGAGTGGTATTTTTACCGATGAGCAAATAGTAATGGCCGCATAGATACACATGATATTGTAATTGTGACCGTTCACAGGAAAAGATATTTTAGCACTTATCCGTTAGGCGGGCAAAACCGTTAACCATCCGTTAGTTACCCGTTGGAAAATTTTCTCATAAACGTCAGAGGCGTTCACCTAACTGTAAGCAGTAAAAGTTAAAACGTTAGAGGGGAGAGTGAAAGCATTAGCCTGTATCCGTCAGCCGTTAGCATCATACCGTTAGAACGGAAAGCCTAAAATTTCAGAGCTGTTAGAAAAAATTAGCTTCCGCTAGACGGTAACGTAACTGTTTGCCATCCGTTAGAATGGCCCGGCAATGGTTATAAGTAAAGAAATCTGTGTATTGCAAGACGTGAGCTAGACTTCTCGGCTTGAATGCGATTTCTGATAATCTATAGTGATAATGCATGATAATGGGTATTAAAGCGAGCAAACGGACGAGAAAGCGCCGGGGATAGTCTCGCTCGCATTACAGAGAGGGATGTAGTTGAAGAGGAAATAAGATGAGTGACTTAATTCCGGGTTCATTGTATGCAATTAATAATCTAGCTTGAGATTCGACAAAACTGTATGCTGTTCACCGATAAAGTATGATGCAACTGAATCGATCAATCACGCATTCACGATTAGTTCGTTCCAAAAAACACTGAATTGCGGTGGGATGTTTTTATGACTATTTTAATAAATGTCCAGCATGAACCATCGCGTTGCAACGCATTGTGCCACAAAGTGATTATGGAATCATGCTTGCTAGCATCTTACTAAGATCGGACTTTATTCGGCGGGCCTGTGTCTCGACGGATTAAGTGCTTGTTTTGAGCAGTGTTTCCATTTTGCGGCTAAGTATTGGCATTAAATTTTCGTGGGGATATTGACCTTTTTCTGTAGTAAAGATTTACAAAACTGTTCTTTGGCTGTACAGTATGCATGACGCCAATTGCTAACGCTAAAGCAGATCAGATCAAGTGTTAAGGCAATTTCACGGTTATCCGTTAGATTTTTTTCACAGCCATTAAACAGTTGCCGATCATTTTCATGAGCTGTTGAGCATAATTACTAAGCCGTTAGACCATTGGGGCAAAGCGTTAGAACATTCCAATGAACCGTTAGGTAAAACTTGATAGCTGTTAGAACGTTAGCACAAAGTGTTAGAATGCTTTGAAGGCCATTAAGTATCCGTTAGTTATCCGTTAGTTTTTAGCTGTTTAACAGATAAGCGTTTAAGTATGTTTTCCTGTGAACAGTCACAATTGTTTTATGTATTTTCTTGGACTTGGGTCTCTCTTTGATGCAAATCTTCTTTTGGTAGAATCATAAAACTGCGTATAAAGTTGTATGTTAAAAAACCCATGTGCTAAACTTGGTTTGGCAAGTCATATATCTGCTAAGTAATCGAACCATCAGGTGTGTACACGTTTTAACTGGAATCTTAATTGTGGGTTAATAGTATTTTTGCGACCCCAAGAGAGGGCTGCAACCCTAATCTTGACAGTGACCAGCGGATTGCGTATTACACGTGCGCGCCACGTTTATAACAGGGAAGCTGAAACCGGAAATTGAAATTTTGTTCTGCCACTAAGAACAATCAGAATGCGAAAAATGCATCAATCACAACTTGAACTTGAACTTTATTGATAATAATATATATACATCATTACAAAATTGCTTGCCCCCGCTACTAGTAAAATGACTAATCGAGGCGGGGGCAAGGGTTACACACTTGCTACAAGAGAGAAATAAAATACCACTATTAACTAATTAATTAACTAATTAATTACAGAAAATAAACTTACAATATAATAAATTGCACTCACATACGAAAAGCTAGAGGGTAATAACAAATGACTATATAATACAGCTAATTAGGGAAAATAAACTAACAATATAATAAATTACACTCACACACGAAAAAAACTAGAAGGTAATAACTATATAATACAGGCTATGTTAATGTAGCAAAATGTTTAATCAGTTTGGAGACTTCAATATAGTCATCTTCACAGTTTAAAACATCAAGGAGTAGTTTTTTAAATTTTATTTTGATATGCTGATTTGTTTAATGATTTTAGTGATAGTGGGATCGAATTCCAGATTGAAACGCCAATTCTTGTTTGTCGCGTGGGATGCAGGCTTTTCTGTCACATGGAAGATCAAAGTACGTTTGCTGACGTTATCACGGCAGGTTGTCACATGGGATCCAAACTTCTGTTAACCCATATCAAGCTTTCATAGGAAACAAATGAAAAACCCAGCCCTTGTCGAAAATGTTTTTCCTTTCACTAGAACTTGAGCTCGGAACACATATAAATTTATATTTGTTTGAATTGTCAATGAAATGACCTTTTATGGATATTTTTGCCTTGAGCCTGTGCTTAGGGTCAACAAAAATCTCTGATTACGCTGAACAGGCCTAACCCACGTTTTGCAAAAATCTCTTCACAAACCCTAACTTTGAAGTGATATAACACTTTAGGGTTAATAGCTATTACACATCGGGAAAAGTACAAAAGTTAAAATAGTTAAAATAGTTTGTAAATTTTTAGTCTTAGTTTTTAAGTACTTGGTTATATAGGTTTTTAAATATTTAAAGTTTATGTGCAGAGCTCATTAGAAGACCACTCTTTACTGAAATGATCCCGTGGATAAATAAAGTGTCTATACAATTCTATCTATTCGTTCACAATCCAGCTTTATCGTGTTAGAGATTTCAGCGAATGGAAGAAATCCAGAATTAAATTAAGAAGACTTTGTTTTCACCTCGCGTCATTGCTTGACTCAACGGTTGCCCATAGCTACCGAAAAACATGAACAAAATAAGCAGACGTTTCGGTCAAAAAATCCCAGAATTATTTGCCTGAGAGCTAAACCTTGAATGGGAACATCTTTTCTGAACTTTCCTTACAGGATTTAGATGAAAAAATGACCCGGCGGGCTAGGAAAGAGAACGAAAGAAAAAAACAGAACAAACAGCATAACAACGTGATAATTAAGCTTAGTATATACCACACAAGTGAATGGTACTTTTTGCGTGCGCTGATTGGCTAGCTCAGAGGTGATTAGCCAAGTTCTATTCACCTCCGAGCAGCCAAAGAAAAACAAAATGGATTTTGTTGGTACATTGTCACAAGTAGAAGTTACTCTTTTGGCCGCTAGTTATCCAGCTTGTGTGGTATATACTAAAACAACTATTCACCTCAATGTCGGTTAATAGTTGTGGATATTTACCTCCACCTCGGTGAATTATTGTTAATTAATTATTCAATACATGGAAACGAAAATAAAGCTTGCTTCTGGATAATTTCACCCTTAAAAACCAGCAACTGGTCCCAAATTGCTCTCTCTATTCTCACGAATGTCCTGACTTCCATCTCTGAAAGATTTTGCCTCAATTTTGAGG
Source organism: Platygyra sinensis (assembly GCA_019787425.1). Classification (NCBI taxonomy): domain Eukaryota; kingdom Metazoa; phylum Cnidaria; class Anthozoa; order Scleractinia; family Merulinidae; genus Platygyra; species Platygyra sinensis. The sequence continues at coordinate 8,256 of JAHPZR010025322.1, forward strand.
GAATAAACATTCCTCCCCGACCAGCCGTTTTTGCCATGAATATTTAATTAGCTAAATTGACAAAACTCTCTGGAGGGGCGACATGACAAAAAGATGAATCGAAAGTAATGCTAATTTTCTGTCACGCTTTCAATATAAAGTGGTCTTTCAAATATTTCCTTTCCAGACAAGGCATGCATTGCTATCTTTTCTGCGCATTCCCAACATCTTAAACAAAAGCTCTTCAAGTGCACTGAGGCCCGCACTTTCTAACCTGTGGTTACTACTAGTTTTATTGGTGCAAGGTGTTTTATATTTTTCTTGTTCAGTAAAATTAGGCACTCTATGAAAATTTGCAGAAGAAGTTCTCTTGTGCTGACACCTGAGTTGCAATTAAGTCAAACCCTACCCTAGGAGCTAGAGGGTTATTGGCTTTTAGAGAGTTCGGGAATCGGTCGCTCATTGCCTCCACTCTAAGAAAAAGCCTGATCTGTAACCAAACTTGAAGGTTTACCCCCAGCTAGTTTATTCCTTTTATGTTAACCCTTGATAGATGTTATTATGCTGTTATGTTATATCTGACAGATATCACAAGAATAGGGTGGAGCAGAAGCCAGGGTGGGATGCAGATCTTCTAAAAATGGTGCCTTCAGGAAGCAAAGAAAGCAAAACTGAAAGAACAGGACTATTGGGGTGGCTTTGCTCTTGACAAAATGAAGATACAAGTGAGTTAAAATATTACAAAGCTTTAAGGACCACATGCAGATGGGGTTTATCATCTGAAACAATGGCCACCGCTTGCTAAAAATATTTTTATTCCCAAACTATTCATGGCATAATTAATCTCTCTACGTTTGTTCACGGCTGTTTTGAAATGACCCAGACTGGAAACTTAGTTCATGCATGTCAAATCGACATTTTTTGTTTTGAAACTGCTGGGATGTTAGGGATGTCGGCTCAAGAACATCAAAGACTGTAAGAGCCCACAGATAACCATATGGCAAAAATTATATGCGCCTAGTTTGTAGGAATAAAAATGTTGTGTGCAGTTATTGTTTTGGGTGTCTGTGGTTAATGTTCTAACCGGAAGGTTCAAATTCTTGGGCCGACAAGTTCTATATTGGGCACAATGCGTCGTTTACTTTTTGGGAATGATATGCTGCGTTTTTCTACTACACTTACCTAGACTTGATGTTTATAGTTATCAAATTTTTCCTGAAATAAAGATATAGTTGAGGTGTTTCTTCTATCATTTGTCATTCATTTCTGCACTAGCCTCTTTTAATCCGAATTGGTTTGCGTTGTGTTATCGTGGTCGGCAAGTAGCTTTTTAAGTAACAAGATGGTGCCGGCTTCTTCTCCGATTTCAAACTACAACCCTGTAAATGTACCCGTATCTGCTTAGAATGACAAATTTGAACACGCACAATGTCTTGGAATGCCCATAACTAGGAACTAGCCACTCAAACTAACAGATATGACTGTAAGAAATATCCAATGAACCAGCCAGTCATGGCATGTCGATTTCCTTCCCTCACTCGAGCAAGCGATGATTATGAAACCACGCATCAGATGTTTATTTCGACCTAATTTTTTTTTTCCACCGGCTTTCCCTAAAACATTGTACAAGATCTGTGCAAATCTATTACTACCAAAATAATCTTGTGATAATAATGTATATATCAGCTCCTTTGTAAAATTTTAGTTTCTATGTGATGTGACTGATACCTTCGTGTCTTCCAAAGGTGATGTAATAAAATAAGAATGTAGCTTCCCTTCGAAACTGTTGATAAACTTAGCACGATTAGTACACCTTTTCCTGTAATTAAAACTAGCCCAAACGTTGCAATTCCTGACAAATCAGTTTTGCTTATGAACAAGCTAAGAAGAACTACTAAATTAAAACATTACAGTACATTTTTATGAAATTTTATTCTGATGGCCAACTTCGGTTTTGCTCAGCATCAACAAATACTCTTGAAGCTTTGCTGAATTTGTGGCGAGCGGTTGATGAAAGCAAATGACAAATATGAAAACAGTTTTAGCTGCAATGATAAATGAGATTTGATTTTCAATTCCTTTGGAGTGAAAACTCGTGATGACGATCTTGAAGCAAATTGCCCCCCAAAGCTCTGCCACAAGTGTTAAAAGGTTGCATCCAGAGGAGGAACACGACTGGCAGTTAACTTCTGGCCGTCCCATAAGTGGACAGGAAACTCTGCGATCTGCACCTCTTTCATAGAGCAGTAAAAGCCTGGCAGAAAAATAAAAATTCAAGCCTGGAGTAAAATCTGCCTCTACAAAATATGTCTCTGGATCTGAACAGCAAGCAGAAATAGTAGAAGGTATGTTTGGTCTTTAAGTTTTCAACCAATTTATTTTCTCAAGAAGTACAAGAGTTGAAAACTTACCGAGGGACAGAACCTCAATTTCCGACAGCGACGTGAACCCTTGACAAAACACAGACACGAGATATTTAAAAATTCCAACAAGTGACCTGGGACCCCCCCCCTCTTCGCTGGCAGGGCCTCGCATAAGCAGACTACCTATTGTCCAAACACACTAACAAATAAAGCCAACGTTCACCTTTCCATGACTGTGATATGCAGCAATTTTAGGAAAGGGGAACTAATGCAGCATCCTCTATATGACTGAAACCCCTGGATTCTATACTTTCTCTTTTCTGTGAGCATCAATGTTTCCTGGTTTTTGATGTCTGTTGCAGCTGTGAAAAGTTTGTGATTACATATTCCTCAAGCTGACCACTCATTGCCAGAGACTTCCTTACTAAAACATGGGTTGTCAGGGCTCGAAATTAACTTTTTGGTGTACTGGTCCATTGTCCAGTGCATTTAGATTTTCACTGGACAAAATGCAAGTTGTACTTGCCAGGTGCTGGAGCAACTCAAATAATTACCTTAAATACAATTAAGGTAAAGTAATGGTTGAACAGTGTGCCTTTCCCTTGTGAGTCAATCCATGAACTCTGGTTGTTTCAGAGCTGTGCAATGACCAGTCAGTTCACAAACTCTTGTCGTTTCAGTCTCTTGCCTGAGGTCAGGCATCGTTACACAGCTTGTGCATCATCATACTCCTGGAACCCACAACCACAGGCGGTGTGCGCACTACGATCGCACTGCATTGTGGTTGGATGATTTCCAATATGGCGGCGGAAGCGTGGTTATTCGGTGAGTTTTCGTATGCCTTTTTTAAATCAATGACGAGTTATATTGCTTTTTATTTTACTTAGATTACTAGTCTGGCTACTTGTTGAAGGCTCAAAGTATTTTTCAGGTAGAATTAAGCGACGTATCGTGTATTTCAAGCCCTAAACATTTGAACGCTTATTTACGGTGTAATCTGAGACCGTTTATTTCGAGCCTCAAGTTTTTTATTTTTGTTAGTTTCAGTCTCAAAAGAAGTCTGAATTGTTTGTTTAACTCTTTATCTACAGCGTGCAATAAACGCTCTCCAACGCTCTCCATCGGGTCTTGAGTTATAGCCCTTGGAGTTGGTGCACTTAATGGCACTTAAAGGCGGATATGGTCGCTAACTTAGGCCTGTTGTTGTGGGGGCAATGTTCCAGGCAAGCCCGATATCTCAAGGATCGTTCATTTATTGTTTTAGGAAACAAAAAGAGGGGTTTTCCAATTGTTAGATAACAATGTAATTCACCAGCAACATAAACTGAGTCTTCCAAACAGTATATAAATATTACTTCATGTTGTAAAATTATAATCATCCAAACTGCACATACATGTGTACAAGGCCTTTTTTGGTTGAAATTATTGCTCCTTAAACCAGAATAAATTAAAGTTACTGCTCCAGTTGGGATACAGTGAGAAGCTATAATTTCAAAATTTTGATATTTCAAAACAGTAAATTCTTAATTTTCCTTAAATTGCATTTAGACTTATCAAGTGGAATTTCGGACTTTCACAAGAAGCGGTTATTGGTCTGGTTGCCAACCTTTAAAGCAGAGAGTTGTGCAGTGTAGAGTACCAGCAAAAAATGTCTACACCCTGAGCAACCCTGTGCTTCAGCAACGGATGATGTTGAAGGAATCATCAAACTTGTGCATGAAATACTTGCTGACATCTTTGATGTCAAGCAATTTCTTGATGCGCAACCCAAAATCCTTAATGAATCTAAAAACAAATTGACCCAGAGTTGGAGTCCTACTATCTGGACAGGAGCAAAGGAGTGAGACAGTCTAATCAAAAGACTTGACAGAGGTGACCCTATCAAAGAGAGGAGATCCAGGTATATTTGTAGCGAACCAAGCTTCCCTGCCACAAAAGGGACAGCTCACTGCAAGGCACAATTTCACAGAGCCCCAGTGGAACTGCCATCACCCCAGATACAAGAGGATCTCTGACTGTTATAGTGACACACAAATGCAGTATATATGCTAAACTATGATCTGTACAGTTTGTTTAAACCATGGAGGTCATATTGAACTATTTTTTGAGGACTCCATCCAACAAAATCAGTGAGACTAATTCCAATAAGTCATTGGATGACCACATTATGATACCACTGACATTGTTTGTTTTTTTTTTTGCAATCACAACTTTGCAGTAAAAGTAGACTTGTTTCCACCTAACCATACTAGAGGAAAAAGTTCCTGCTGACTAATAAAACTAGTTTACCGTAAATATTTGCCACATCATTGCAGTCACATAGATTGTATTTTTATCGAAAGACTTTATGACAGGCTCCTGCATGGCAATGCTTCAATTGGACAAAAACAAAATAACACATACAACGGATAAAAACTTTAATGGGGATGTAGTTTCCGCTACGGAATCATGCTTCCCATAAAATTATATCTCTGTCTGATGATCTCAAATGTCTGTTGCATCCTCTGATGACAATTAGACCTTTGATCTAATTTATAATTACTTATCTATAACAATGGTAGAAAACTTCAACAAGAGCAGTAATTGTTTCCATTGACTAAGTGTTGTTATGGAAGTGTTGTTTTCTGCTGGCTGAGGTACGAAAGAAGCAGAAAACGTTTTTCTCACACACATCTGGGAGTCTGGGTGCTAGTGTGCGTGGGGTATAGGTCTCATGGCTCCTGAGATTACTCCCTTTTCTTGTTGCCATTCGCCATTGCCTGACCTTCCACCCACCCACCCTTTTTTTTTGGAGTTTTTCCTATATTTATTTGTATTCAGTTTGAGTTGCAGCAGTTTTCAAATAATTTTTCAGGACTAGTTTTTCGTCCTATGAATGTACCTTTTCAAATTTGTTCCTTCATTGATGTAGTCTGTGAGTTGGTTGCAGATTTTTCTTGGTTTTTTTTTTTTTTCCACTGACTAGTTTATTGTTTTGGTTTAACTGCATTTTGCATGTGGTTTAATAAAGTTCAGGTTGCATGGTTCAGCTTGGCATTAACATTAACATTTACAACAATATTCATATGATGTACTTTTGAGCAAAAAAAAATAAAAATAACTGCTCATAAATAATTATAAGTTATCTGTTTCTGGTTATCTGTTAACAACTAGACCTTCATTCCAAACAAAACCTACATGTGCAAGAATAATACAAAACTATTTTACAAGAGTGGTTATGGTTTCCAACTAATATGTTGAGATGTACTTTTCAGCAGGAAAAAAACATTTCTCCTCACCAAAATAATGATTTTGTTCTGATTATCAAAAATATGATGGTCATGTCCTTTCAAGACAGCCAGTACTTCACTTCAATGTAAAGCTTCATATTAATCCTTTCACCACCAATGGCCACTTATAGATTTTACTCTGTCTAACGCCAGACGATTTTACTCGTCAAAGGGAGACCCTTGGTGGTGAAAGGGTTAAAAAATATGTTGTTCCCTTGTACTTACAGGATAGTGTTGTCATGAAAACTATGCTTGTCAGACAAGAAGTTTCCTTCTGAAATTATAGCTCCTAGAATTGCTTAGCTTTCTAGGCTAACCGAACAAATGAACCTCCAACCCAGCCAAACACTTCTTTCAGTGATGACAAAGGAAGAATGGCTCAGTGCATCTAGATATTGATTGTCAATATAACCTACTTTTTATTATGTACAGAAGACTTTATGAAGACAGCAATTGCATGACTGTCAACAGTGTTAGATGGCTATATATATGTTTCAAGTTTGACAAAGATGTGTCTGTTTTGTCCATACATATGCTCAATTGCCTCTTAAGGGCTTCTTGTCGTGATGTTGAATAGCAGGTCCCTAACACTTTGAATGGCAGAGAGTGTACTGTTGGTTCATCATCATCATCATCATCATCATTTGCATCTGCCTCCTTATCGTTGGGGAGAGTTGAAGTACGCACATAAGACTCGGTTGTTGGGGGTGTCGGAGCTCTCTTTACAGAGGTCAGTTCCCCTAAAACTGTATACTTCCTTCCATTCACATCAATTTCACAGTGGGAAGTACACAATAATGTACCTCACTCAGTGCCAGGTGATGAATTTTTCCTTATCACACCATCACAAATCTCTGTACCCTCTTGTAGCATACTTGAACAAACTCTAGGGTCAGAACAGGAAAGCAAGGAATTTTCCAATGAAATGACGGAAATCTATCCACATGAATCAGCTGGATTTGAATTTCATTCTGTTTGCCATTATCACCTAAGATTAAAAAAATTCATAACTAAATCAACCAAGATGTTTTCAGTTATTTTAAGAAATAACACCACACTTTTTAAATTTAAACACATGTTTCGACGCGACAGAAACTCCTGTCATCTTCAGTTAAATCACAAAGTACAAAGTTGAATAAATATATAATGTGAACCAAAATGCTAATTAACTTTTATAACAAAAGGAAGCAGTTCTTGGTGGAACTAGGTGATGGAGTCAGTTGACTGTTTCTAACCAAATTAAGTAAAATAACAATTCAAAAACAACATGACCATCAGATAACGTGACCTGACCTGTGGATTTCCATGACCAATTTGACTAGTTTCGGCTGCCTAAAGTACACAGTGTACAACATCAGACAAATTTGTTTCCTCACTATAATGTTTACATAAGAAAGTGTAACATGCATACTATAGTCTAACATGGCAGAATCTGCAAAACCTTTGGAAATCAGGAAAGCTATCTGCGCGTCCGACTCGCAAGACGAAACAACATATCTCACTTTTTCTCCACTTGTGGTTTAAAATCGACCCAGATTTTTTCGAACAATAACAAAGTTCCAGTGTGTGTAAAATCTACATCGTTGAAAATGATCAAGACGGCCTGGCTTCGTAATTTGTTGGTCCCGTGAGGATGTGTTGCACTCGTCAACTTTCCTCAGGCGGTTTTTTCTCTCTTTTAAAAAAAAAAAAAATTAAAAGCGAGGACTTAGGACTTAGTATGTAAAGCGACAACAAAAAGTCAAAAATTATATATAGTCATCGAAATTTTCTCACCTTCGCCTTATTTCATCTTCGTTTGCCTTTGTAGGCAGAGGTGACCCATCGCACACAACAAACGGTGTAATTCCAGCTTTCATAACTATGCGTGAATAACCCCAAACCTGGAAAAAAGCTTGAGCTTGAGCTTGACAAAGATCGTAAACAGGATGAAACGCAAATTATGTTCAGCAAATTATCTCACCTTTCTCTGTTTCTACTCTGTGAGATACTGACACTCAAAGCCTTATGTATCCAGCAAGAAGCATCGATAGCCGCTATCTGACCAGAAAATTCGCGAAAATGAACGTTACGACGGAATCTGTGTAGATATGGAAGAAGACAGTTGATTACCATAATGCCATTACGCATTCGCCCGACCTGCACTCAACCGCGTCTCGATGTAAATGAGCCAATTTTTTATTTCGACCATGATGCAGTGCGATCGTAGGGCGCACACCGCCTGCCACAACCATTTATTGAAATGGTCATCAAGGCCTCTAGTGTATCAACATTTAGGGATGCTCTCCAGTCTGTCATAATATGAGCCAGACAAGAATTGCCAAGAATTGTCATATACAATTCTCTAGTATCTAAAGACCACTGCTTTAGTATATGTAATCACATGGGCCCGAGGGCAATTAAGGATTATTTTCAAAGTGTTCAGAAAATTGCCCGAGTGGGGAAGCGATGAGGGCAATTTGGTGACCTATAGGCGAAGAAATTAACTTTTTGTGAAGTTCTATAACTCTATGCTTGTGCAACACTAGCCATACCCACTCAAACTTTTTTCAGGTTGCAAATCAATACATTTTTGGTCGGAAAATCCTTTTGCTCTTCCACCAAAAGACTGTGCTTCGTTGCATGTTGATTTTCTTTCACGTTAAGTTGAAACAACCATGTTTAGATCGAACTCAGAAGCAATGCGTTTCTGAAATTCCTTTTAAAAATCTGTTTGAGGCAGGAAACCAACTTAATGCAGGCATGCTCAGCCAATCAGCATCAAGTGATCATGCCCTCTTGATTACCAAAAGTGCCCTCATGGTTTAGAAAAATGCCCTCTTTCTCAGCCAATCAGGATTCAGTAATTTTGCCCTGCATGTGATGAGAAGAGATATGAACATGCAAATCATCAGATAGGAAGGATTCCTCTAAGATTATTTGGCATGCTCTACACCACAACACCTTGCCAAAAAACTCGGTTTATTGTTCTCTAACAGCTCCTCAATCAATCTGTTTTTATGGCAACCATACTCACTGCAAGGCTCGGCTTCTTTCAGTGACTCCAACATGACCCATACACTAAAGCTGTCGGAAGGCATGCGTAAAAAATGTTGAGAACTATTATCTGCCAAAACAGCATAAACAGTCTCAAATTCAAGCATCAGGTCATCAGGTTCTTCCTTTCAAATCAAAGGGCTCTGGGAGGCCAGCTCATTCATTATTATTATTATTCATGTAATGGGCAATTTTCATTGTGCCTGTTATTGCTGGTCATCTGAACCAAAGGGGAAAGAAAATAATGATTTTGATAATATTGAAATGGGGTACTGGTATTTTTTTATGAATGAGGATTATGATAGTGTGAGTTAACTGTATTCAAGTAACAAACTCCAGGGGTGGGGAGGGAGGTTAATGGGCATGCTCTGTGGGAAAAATTGAAATTTTCAGAAAGTCGGAAATGATATTTTCAGGTAATAGGATACCTTGCATCATTATTCATACCGTTATAGTACACTTTATAGTAATTATCTGGGGGTGACTGCCCATTCAGAGCCTATTTTTTCTCCCTTGCTTTGAAGGCCAACGTGTTTTTACATGCCCCCCCCCCTCAATTCCAGGAGCATCCCCATGCTTCATAAAAAGAAACTGGACAGTGTCTTAGGATTAGAAAGGTGGGGTGGAATGTTGTGTGATTATTTTGGTATTGCCATGTTTACTTAATAATTGAAGTTAACGCAAGATCACTATATTCCAAAATGAGAAAAAAACATGAACAGTAAAATGGCAAATTGTACAGATTGATTATGGTGCCTCCCGTCTTGATGTGGTGCTTCTCATGCTGACTATTTACAACCAAGTCACTAATTAGTCTACATTGAAAATTACCCAATTGGCATAGTAACAATAACAAATGTCAGGAATGACATGCAGGCAGTAGAACCATTAATTAGAATTTGGAATAAAATCTGAAGTCTTGAAAGTTACTAAGAAAGAAAGTAAAATGTTTCTTTTCTGTCATTAATGGCCTTATGTGCTAGCAGCATGAAGAGGACTAAGTAAGCAAGTTTCTGTCATGAAGACTCGTCGTGATATGTTGTATTGAAGAAGTTACTATCTTTACAACTAGCAGTAACCAATAGTGAGGAAGTGTGGGGGGTTGACTGTTGAGAGATGGAAGAGACGTTGAGGATAGTTTGGGAGAAGCGCGAGGCTGTTGTTTTCCTTTTTTATAATGATATTACTTTTGTCGTTTTTATTGACATTGTTATTAGTGTTGTTTTTGTTAGGACTACTGTCAAGAGAGGTAACCAGGTGGTAATTGAAATGTGGAAATAATTTTTTGTATTTTGAGGTAGAACATTCAGAAAGTAGTTCTTCCTCAAGTGGCTGTTGGAAATGTAGTTCTTAGAGAGAGATAGAAAAACTACCAGAGAACCCTTGGAGAACAAAGACCAAAACTGTAGTGAACGCTTAAATTGCCTGGACGCAAGGAAGATGCTGTTTACATGGAATGAGAATTTTATTGAAAATAAGGGCAGAAACTTTCATAATTCAAAACAGTAACAATCCTTGAATAAAAGAGACGTGTACAAGTACAAAATCAAAAATGACGAAACAGTAACTGTCGAAAACTAACAAGCACTTGATGGGTTAAGTAAACTAATTTTTTGTTCATGTTGTATTTTGTTTTGCCTATTAAAAATATTGCTTAAGCTATTAATCAACACATCACTTTTGTCTTGGATGTTTATTTTGCTTATTAATAATGTTTTTGATGAGATGTGACTTCAAGAGAAATATTTTTATATCCAGAAGAGCTTCCATGATTTCTTGTTATTTTGTTTGCTTCGTTACCGTATTTTTTTGAGAAGCAATTTGTGGATGTTGTTGAAGGCTATGAACCACATATCTTTCCCATCTATCTTTGCACGCAATTATGCTGATATCCCTTATCACGCAGATGCAAATCTCTGTGATGTAACAAAATTTGGGCAAGTAATACCCTTAAAATTTATACCAAAGGGCCTTAAAGTATAGGCCAACAATAACAACAGTAACTACCAAAAACTATACTATTAACTTTATGAGTTGAGTTTAGTCTCTGTTATTGTTCATGTTGAATTTTGTATTGCCCATTTAAAATATTTTTCTGGGTATAAATAAACATTACACTTTTGTTTTGCAGGTTTTTTTCTCTGCTAATTCATAATATCTTTGATAAAATTTGACTGTGTATCATAGCAAAGAGAGATATTCTCTAGATCAAGAAGAGCTTCTGTGATTTCATTAGATTTTGCTTGCATGGTCAAATTGACTTTGAAAAGCAATTTTTGGATGACATCGTTGAACCATATATCTTTCCCATCTATCTCTGCACACAATCGAGCTGTGATACCTGATTTTGCAGATGAAAACCTCTGGGACGTGCCACAACTTGGGCGAGTATTCAAAACGTAGGGCATTTTTTTGTTACATGCTTTGATTTGACACGTTGTGAAAATATTTAATTTGTCTACAAACAAATTCAGATATTGTTTTGGTCATTTCTCCATCTGAAAGGAGATCTTTCCCTTTTACTTCTTTAATAATAGTGTCACTCTCTGAAATGGTAGTGTCAGGGGTTGTGCCTAGTAAAGCATTTCCAGAAAAGTTCTTGACGCTTAAATTCTTGATGCTGTAGCATCTTGAGCTTTGGATTTTGGTTATAATGTCATCCCAGAAATGAATAGTTGAATAACCGGTGTCATCTTCAATGATGCAGTCCTCCTTGACTTGTCCTACATGTACCTTGCCATTTCGCTTTCTGACCTCCTTTGGTGGCAAGTCTCCTAGGGTTACATGTACTGCTCCTGTGACATTTACTCTCTGGTTACGGGTTAATTTTTGCATTAAAATATTCTGCCAAGGTGGTGTTGGCTGCAGTAGTTTCAGGCTGACTGTTTATGTTGGCTTTTGCATCATCCTGAGGTGGTTTACTCTCAAAATCAACGTCTGTTGCATTCACTTCAACTATGGATGTTGCAGAATTGATGAATAGCTGATCATCTTGTTCTGTTACTCCAACCAACTTCAAAGGAGACCCTGTCTTGTTGTAATGTAGTGCTTGTTCATGATTTTTTTTGTCAAATCCAACTACATGGGTGTACTTTGATGAAGATGTCTGTAAGGAACACACAAAGTAATCTTTATTTGTTCTTGATTTTTTCAAGGGTGAAACTGAGTGTAGGAATCCTGTGTCACTGCCTTTTCGTTTTGCCATAGCCTAAGGAAATAATAAAAAATGAATACGATTAATACTTTGTTAGAACTTTACATCCACAATGGGTGATTTTGTTGAAACATTATCTAATGTTAAATTATTTTTACCTTAAAAGGTACTGTGGTGGAAAAGGTGAAATAATATTTCCAACCAAGAGTGGGATGTTAAAATAGAATAACATGGAAGTAGATTTAATCATATGTATTAGCAAAACAAAGCAGCAAGAAGCTTGTAAAAGAACAGCGAGTTATCAGTTTCAATTATCATTTAAGAAAGCAGTTGCCAAGTTGTTCAATCGAATTTCTTCCTCAACTCTGAATCGGAGTTGAGAGGAATCTTTAATATTTTTTAATCGTTCAAATGTCATAGGTTCTATTACACAAGATTCTAGTGTTCTAATTCTGCCGATAGCTACATATGTTATGCCAGCTGTTTTTTCAGAGGTGCCAAGGTTAATCCATGCTTTAGGCAGAGTCAAACCTTGACTTTTGTGTATAGTTATAGCCCATGATAGCTTTAAAGGTATTTGCAGTCTTTCATGAAATCCACTAGCTGTGTCTGCTGTAATAGTTATGGGGCAGATTGGAACAATGTTTGGCAAGGTATCAACAAATGATGGGTCTTTGTAATTGTCAAACTGAACTATCACAGATATGGGCAATGAGGGAGGAAAATCATTCTCTGCATAAATTGTATCAATTATTTTCCCTGTTGCTCCATTGCATAATCCAACTTCTGGCCACAAATTTAGAGTAAGCATAACTGAAGCATTTCTTGCAAGGTACAGGGTGGGAACTAACCCACACATTTCATCAGCTTTAATTGTCTTGGCAAGTGCTGAAGAATGTTGAGCTTGGATACTTGCTATAGGTTGTTTAAGTTTCAAGAGCTGTTCATAGTTGAAGGAAGCTACATCAATGTTGCCGTAGAAGAGTCTTATGGCATCTTGAAAGTCCTTCAGATTTTGAACTTTTGATGGTTGTCTAGTTAAACGAAGTTGCCAATCTTCATGTGTACAATCTCCATTTCTTAGGCACCTGAGAAAACTTTTAAAAGTAAGTTGTCTTACATCAGTGCCTGGCACTCTTTGATTGACTGACAATTTTATAACTTTACGAAACATGAGATAAGCTGGATAGCCCTGTTCACCTAAAGCTCTTGTGGGTTTGTTGTGATGTAATGGCTTATCTGCAACAGGTGGCAATTGAGCAGGATCTCCAAACAAAATGAGAGATATGTCACCAAAAACCTAATTTATTTTTCCAGTTGCTTGCCTGTAGTGTTTATCAACCCATCCAAAAAGTCTTTGTCCCGACATAGAATATTCATCTATCAATGTATATTTACAACCAGTAAGTCGGATTTGAAGTCTTGAAAGAGATTGTCCTTTAAGGTCACTGTTGCCTCTTGAATCAACAGGCAAATTGAGAAGAGAGTTTATTGCTATTGCATCTATGTTGAATGAGGCTTTTCCAGTGGTAGCAGTTACAATGCAAGATTGACCAAGAAAGTTACGCAATGCATTTATGAGGTAAGATTTTCCTGTCCCTGCTTCACCATTTATTATCAAATGTAAAGGAGCTTGAGAATGCGGATTTTGAAAATGTTCTTGCACAAGATGGAATGCCCCTCATTGCATTTCACTGAAAGTAGAAATGTCTATGCAGTGATTTTGAACTTGTCTTACGAATGTTTGTTTCTTGCTTGTTATCCAATGGGGCATTTCTAAAAGCTGTTGAGGAGTGTATGGAATTGTATGAATTTGCCAATTGTGATCATTTGCTATTCCTTTGTTGTCATTTAAGTTGTGATGGGAAAAGTCTGCTAGAATCATCCACTCTTCTCTTTCTTGATGATGATTTAAATCTTCAGAGTGACTTTCCTCTGAGCGAAATTCAATTTCTTGAAGTTTATCATGCCAATCAGGAACATGGGATTGTGCATATGGAGTCTGTAAAAAGGTTTTCACCTCACTTATAAAAGTTCCATCAGACTCTTCTTTGTTGCCCCATGCTGAATCTTAAGTTACACTCCATGGCTTGTGTCTGATTAGCTGATATTTGCAGTGAAGTCCATAATTTGGACCTTTAGGATTTGAAGAATATGTGGGAAAACTCTTGGTATGATATTGTCTGGTAGATTTATGAGTTTTCCATTTTAAAATTTATAGTTTGTAGCAAACTCAAGAAAATTTAAAGCCATTAAATCCTGTTTGGCAGATGCTTGATATTGTTGTCGTCAAGCATATACATCAAGAAAACAGTCATTAGTGACAATGTCATTATCAGACAATCTTCGATTCAGATTAAGTCGCCTAGAGCCAGTTAAGCTTACAGGAGTTACTTTGAATGAGCAGCTGACAAATTTTAAGGATAATAAATGATGCATTGTTTCCTGGGTAGAAAAATCCCTTTGACCAAGTGTTTTCATTACAGTTCTTTTAATAATTTTAGAAGTATCAGTATTATTTTTCGGAATTTTTTACTAAATTGTCAATAACTTGTTTGAGAAGATGTGATCTGGTCTCACTTTTTGCAGCATATTTGACCAGGTACTCTAGACAGGCATGGTAATCTGTAACTACTTGAATATCACAATTTGCTCTCAAGCCCTGCAACTGAAGGCGCTGGTGATTATTAAGTCTCGTATCATTTCTTTTAGTAGCAATTTGTATTTTGTATTTTTGTGTTTTGTCTTTTGTGTGAATAGGTTCAAACTGCAATGTTGTTTTATGACAACGATCTATTGGAAAGTTAAATCTGCATTTTGCTTCATTGTCATTTGCTTTTCTTTTCAAACAATATGCAGAACTGCAATGAGTATGTCTTTGAACAGTATTGAGAAATCTTCATAATCAGTATCAGTTACGTTAGCATCTACATGTTTTTTTTTGCATGGGTGAATTACAGGTTTAATCCAATTCTTATCTTCTGGATTATTTGGATTATATGTAGACAATAGCCAATCAACAGACTTGCAGATTGTAGCTTCAGCTACTGCTCCATCTTTCACTATGGCAATATCTCCATCTTTTGATTCTTTTTCTAAATGGCCTTTGAGAGCGATTTCACTGAGTCTGCATAGTCCTGGGTCATTCTTTAATTTTGCTACAGCGTGGCAATGAATGCTTCCTCTAGACTGGTACTCAAATCTATACCAGTGCCATTCAGCATCAAGTGAATCATATAACCAGTATTTTATAAAATTTTGCAAGCATTGTGTGAAGAACCAATCAACAATGTGTGGATTGTTAATGACATTCTGTCGTCTGGTATCAGAAGAGATAGATGTTACCATCTGTTGATCACTTCCTACTAGAAGAGCATGCAACTCTGGCCAGTGCATGTCAGCCGATGAAAATGTAAAAAAGAATGTTGGAGACCCAACGTGTTGTATGGTCGCCTTTAAGTCTTCTTTTACCTTGTGCCAGTAAGCATTTGATCCAGATAGATTACTGATGTGACGTGAAAGCTTAGCCATGAATACATTAGAGCTGTTGTTTACAACCATTTCTCTCAGCTCATCTATAGTTAGATGTTGTTCTCCAGGATTCTGTTTTAAGAATATGCCACTTTGTTGCAAAATTTGTGCTCTTTGAATCATGTTTAAAGCCCAATTAGAAAATCTTGGATGCTGTGCAAAACAATAATGCCAAAGCCCATTTTTGTTCTCTGCAAATTTGCACAAATGGTTAATTTTTTCACTTAGTGACATGTTTGTGTAAAGATGGATTAGTTGGATCACCTTTTCCATCAGGGAATAATGTCGGAAAGGCCATTGTTGCTAAAAATGAAGTAGTGTATTCATTTAAAGGACTGTTTTTTACAGAGGGCCAATTAGTTTGTGCCTGAACTTGCTGTTGAATGAATTCAATTTCTTGCTGTTCTGCATTTGGCACAGGAAGTACACAAGAGGTATCAGTATTTCTACTGAAGACAACATCTTCCTCATCAACTGTTGAGGGGCCTCTATCTGGAGTGTAATTTAACTCATCACTTAAATTAGCAGTGTCCTGTGTTTCAACTGAAAGAAGGTCATCTGGTACAGAATTGTTAGGTAAAGAGTTTAATGCATCTTGATTTAATTCAACATCTGAATAATGGGGATTGTGTTTCAGCAGCCAGAAAAGTGCATCTGCTACCACTTGCCTCCTAACATTTAAAGTTTTGAATGTGTTTTCTTTTCCTTTAATCTTCACCACAATTACAGAAAGATCCTTTGGATATCTTGGAAGAGATTTAGCTAGTTCACCAACATTCTGGGGGAAATTCACACAGTGCCCTGAATATCCCCTTTGACCACCTTGTTTTAAATGTATATGGATTATTGGAAGGGCCCGGGCAATTAACATTTCTTCAACTTGAGTTAAACCAGATAGTTCATTGGGCACTGCAGAAGGTACCATATCATTTTCTTTGGAAATTTTTTTCGGAAGATCTTTCTCTCCAGAGCACCTTGAACACTGATACGTGGTAAGTTTGTTCAACTTACTATTCAATTTTAAAAGCCACGCTTCATAACAAACTGTACATTGACAAATCTTATATTCATGTGCCTTATGGAAATTGTTCATGTTAGTCCTAGCCCACGTTTGTTTGTGAATATCTGTGACGATACTGCGCCACAAAGGTGGGCGTCCTCTAACAATCAAAAAACACTAAGCATAGACAAACCCGAGAAAACACGCAACAACTAAATATAAGTCTACAATTATTTATTAAAACAACTACACAGTAAAACTAAATGATTAATCTTAATTAATTTACACAAAGATAATAACTAAATACTACAGCGCACTAAATTAGTTTACAAGAATATGCTTTAAAAAAACAAGCGTTTCATAAGTTCAGTTCATTTCACCTTGCGTCTGAAGTCCTTGTCCTTGATCTTGAACCCAACTACGTACCCCCAACATATGACACACATAACCAACCAAACGCCCGTTCAATATTACTCCCACTTTCCAACTTACTTCACCACGTCACAACTTCACTCAGTGCGAAATACTTCAACTTTACTTCTCCGGTTTACTCAGGCCAGCTTTCTTCGACAGCACTTTTCACTCGTCCTTCAATTACTTTGACCAGCTTTTTGCACACACGCCCTGGTAAATGGCTCTTTGTCTTGAATTAAGGGATGGCTTACTGATGGCTTCTCAGTAATGAAAAATGTGCTCCTGGTCGTGCTCCTCACACTGGTAATGTCGCTCACTATAACCTTCTTCTTCTTCTACACAAGGAAAATAATCCTCACCGCGTGTATCAACCCAAAATCCAGAATATATGCATACGCAAGGTGTAAAAATAAAAAGGAAAGAAAACTATTGGATAATGATTGATTATAAAATGACAGATTACGCAATGAAAGAATACAGGTTACATAATAATAAGTGCTATGAATAAATACATTTTTATAAAAAACAACTGATGAAAATATCTACACCAAGTAAATTTATTCCTAAATACCATACTTTCATGACAATACTTCCATTACTCTGCATATCAAAGCTAGCTAAATAATCGTTTTTCTCCAAGACATTATGTTTATATTGGGCATGTGGCTCTATTATAGTTGCTGTTATATCACTGTTTTTGGCATGTGACTTGTTTGCAAATGGTATTGTATTGTTGTTTTGGGCATGCAAGTTATTTGCTGTTGGTTTTGGTTTGCTATTTAGTGTACATGGTTTCTTAGTTGTCTTAGTTTTTGCATACTGAAGTCTCTTTCTTTCAAGTCTTTTTTGGTGCTTATCTTCAGTTTCTGAAAATTTTGTCTTTAGATATTTTAATACATTAACATTTAATGTATGAGGCACTGTTGAGACATAATGTAAATCCTCTATGTAACCCACAAACAAAACTCTTGGTTTTCCTCTATTTTGAGTAGTACTCGCTGTAGAACCATTGACACGAGAGTCTGGACTCAATAATATGAATTACACAATTGAGCTCGTTAGCTACAGTTTGAATTATAATATTATCACACCATGTACCAGGTGCTGCCATTCTTTGCAAGAAAGTCTTCTAAGAATCAGTGGCAATGCTTTCAATAAATAACTCTGGGTGAGCTTCTAAATTGTTTATTCCAGCCTGGCTTACTACATTGTGATATTCAGGAGTTCCGTAATACTGGTGAGAAATGGCTTGAAAAAAGCAATCACCACAGCCACCAACATCAAATGGTTGTGTGGATTATTTTGATGATTTAGATTAGTCTGCACTAATGTTCCATTGAAATTCATTCCTCCATTGAGACGTTGCAGCAAAGAAAACTTTCTTGAAGGCACACAGCTTGCTTCTCTGGTACTTTTTTCACTTCCCCATTTTTTAAAATAGTATCTGCCATAAAAGTGGTTTCCACTGTATTTAAGGAGCCATAGTTTGTAAATTTGAACTTTGCGAAAAGAATACATTTCTGAAGAGTGAGGAATAAAGTGTCTCGGAAGAAAATTCATACATTTTCTCTTGGATCTCTTCTACTGAGTCATTTTCTAATGCACTCCTACGCAAGTTAAGTCTAAAGGTATCAATTTCGAATGAAACATCACATGATGATTCACGAATCTCAAGCCTACAGATGTCATTTTCAGTGACCAGATTTGATTCAAATTTTTTGTCCTTGTTGAAGAGAAATCTATGTGATTTGTGAAGAAGTCCACAAAATTTATTTTCAACAGCAAGATTCAATTCAGATGATTTGTTAGGCATGCTGATATTATTATTGTTGACAGTCAATCTCGATGCGAACTTAACGCTTTTATGAATGAAAGGTTTCATGACACACCTCAATGCACAACAAACTGATGCAATGCATTTCTTTACTTTCCATTAAGAATATTTTAAAAAACTATATAATCAGGACATAAATTGCAAACATTTTTGCTGAATTGTCCTTTTTGGGCAAAGAATGCACCCAGTGAACTTTCAACCATTGTGGTGACAAGAAAACGTTACCTTGCTTTTATCAATCTAACTGTAATCATAATATGTGTAGAGTGCCATAACCTGCCATATCCTTTGATGTTCCACAGTTCAGTATCATTTGTGTGAATGTCAATAAGTACCACCAAGGTCAATGGATTTTACAATTTTGTTGTCCATAATAACTTGGAAAGATAAGAAGCTGGAATTAAGAAGGGTTTCTTCCATGATGTTTGCAGATAAATTGTCAATGTTTTTGTCTATGCTGAATCCTGGGGCAGTCTAGCAATTGCTTGAATTAAATCGCCTAGAACAGCATGGGGACAGAAGAATCTTCCCATATTTTCACCCGTTTCGTCTTTTATTGTTCTGGAATTTTCACTCACAAGACTGGACTGTATTTTCCTTGCTTTATTCCCAACAGTTCTCAATCTAGTTTATACTCTACGCTTGTGGGACAACAAGTCAATGATCTCTCTCGATTACACTCTTTTTTTGATCTTAAACACTCTAAGTATAACACATTTCTTTGGTTCTAGAATATTATTACAGCCATTCAATCTCCTTTAAGAGCTTACTTGAAAAGTTCTTATCTGGAAACAAGGGTTATAAAGAATGTCCATTCATTCCCCATAAGAATCAAAGCAATTAAATGTCTCTTGAGTATACATTACATGTAAATTTAGTTGTGCTCTATTTTCATATTTCATGTCGCAAAACAAATAAATGCGTTACTTAGCGTGATATTGTTTTCCGACACTCACCCCACGCTTGGCTCATTTTGGAGCCAAGACTACTGTTTAGTCATTTGACTGGTGTAGCAGTTTTTGTGTCCTCCAGGCTGCTCCAGTGCTGATGGTTGGTGAGGGATGTTGCATGTCCTGAGCTCTGTTACATTCTCTGCATGGGCCCTCACTCCGGTGATTTCTGGTAACTCTGCACTTCCTTAATGGGATATAACTTCTGAACTGGTACGTAGTATTTTCAGCTTAAGTAAGGCTTTTTATCTCCATAGGCTACAAGAAGCATTACATGCGTTTTAATTCATGCGATCACGTGTGGGGTCAAAGAGTTGATTTTGCTAATCTTGCTCAGTGCAAATGAACTGCACCCTCCATAATTTTTCAATCCTGATACTGTAGCTATTTTCATTAACTTGGAATGTAGTTGTCTACATTTATTCGCTCTGCAATAACTGCTAACCCAAACATTTAATTTTGTGCAGAAGAAAAGTTTTCCAGCCTTTGGACGTCTATTGCATAAATGAGTCACAGAAATTGTTGGGAAAATGATATCTCCAGTTCTATGATTATGGTACAAATTGTTCATTCAAACGCCAAAATACTATATCTTTGAAGACAGGAGTTTTTATCAGGGTTTCAGAGATGTGCCGTTTGTATAAGTTTTAATTTCTGCCAGGGAAAGTTATGTCTGGCAGCACGCGTTGATGAGTCGCTAACCTTTATGAACTTTATTCTTCTCCGAAGCCTCATGGAATCACTAAAAATTTCTCCGGTTCTATTTACATACTTATCCAATACTCTGACAAATTTATGCATAGCATTGTATTGTATTCTATTGTATTGCGTCGCTCTCAGTTGTGTTGTATTGTTAATCTATTGTTATGTGGATATAATACAATACAATGCTATGCATAAATTTGTCGGAGTATTGGACAACCCTGTCTATTTAACATGAATCGTTCATCCTAAGGCTGAAATGTTATTCTTGGATTTCAGCTGACGTCATAAGCTTGCACAAATTAGATTTCCGCCATGTTGGTGCCCTTGCGAGGTGTGAAATTGTATGCAAATCTTTGCCATTTGTAAGCGCTCATGTTGAAAGTCTTCAAATAATTCGTCTTTATGATGGATATTTCCCAAGAAAGCAACCCAAAATTACACGATGAGGTACCAGTACTCTAGTCTTATACATAAAACCTGGAAAGCCACGTCTGAGAGAGCTATTTGAAGAAAATTTCTGTGGTTGGCGTAGATCCTGTGGCCATACCGAGCAAGCAGTGCAGCTTGGAATGTTTGCCTCCTATAGAAGTCTTAAACTTGCTTTCCTATTTAGTTTGACAGTTTAAGGCCTTCAAAAGTTTGGAAGCGGACAACCAGATGGTTTCTGGTTTCGTTGCGTCCGTTCAAGGGAAGGAAATCGCGGGGCAAGATTGTTGTTGTGGCGAAGATGAAACATTCGCAGCGAATGAATGATCCTCCTGTGAACATTTGGATCATTGCAGTTGACTTGTCGATAAGGCAATATTCAAAATGGAGGGTAGGTGCCAATTGACAGCAAAGCAAGGCAATGAGCAAGTGTGGGCAAACAGCAAATAAAGGGGTAACCATGGCAACCTCCCACGGGCCACCTCCAAAGGTAACGGAACTCCAAGACAGATGTAAGTGCTTGGAGAAAGGAGGACCTGATGGGAAGCAGCCATGTGGGCCGACCCTCCAAACGATGAATCTCCAAGAACGTAACAGCAGGGAGGCACCCCCTCCAAGCAAAGGAACAAGCAAATATGCAACAAGCAAATATCCAACACGCAATATGCAACCCGCAATATGCAACATGCAAATATGTAACACGCAAATATGCAACAAGCCAATATGCTAATGGAGCAAGAGGCAAAAATTCGCTGATGCAATTAAATTAAGTGACACTACCCAAACTATTCCACCAATGATTTGGCTGAGCGAGTTATAAGATCAGGTGGAGTTCAAATATATTGTTTGAAAGCTAAATACTCTCAGTGATAGTGAATCCCTGGTCTGCCATCACAATGTCTCCTGGAATCAACTTGTCCAGGAAGCCACAGTTCTCAGTTATAAATTAATCTGAAAATTGAACTCCCCCTGCCTCAGACACAAATGAAATAGAACCTTGTGGTGTTATCCCTACCAGAATTTTGATTATATTGTGATGTTTGTAACTGGAAAATGTCAGTGCCCTGGCTGGCAAGTTTGAAGG
>JAHPZR010025322.1:32500-35000 GCA_019787425.1 Platygyra sinensis
GGGATTTTTTGACCGAAACGGCGGCTTGTGTTGTCCGTGTTTTGCGGTGGCTATGGGCGACCGTGGCTTCTTCTAAGTCAAGCAATGACCCGGGGTGCAAAAAAAATTGTAATTACATTCTGTAATTCTGGTTTTCTTCCATTTCGCTGAAATCGAAACATGATAAAGCTGGATTGATAAGGAATAGATTGTACTTTTGCCGATGTGTGATAGCTGTTAACCCTAAAGTTTTTAATTTTTTTCTGGCTAAAGTGTGAGCCGGAGCTTGTAACAGAAGCTTCGATAAACGTACGTTGATCTTCCATGTGACAGAAGTCTGCATCCGGTATCCCATGTGACAAACTGTTGTGATTGACACATTTTTCGCATTCTGATCGTTCTTGGTGGAACAAAATTTTCAACATCCGGTTTCAGTGTCCCTCTTATAAACCTAGCGCGCACGCGTAATACGTAATCCGCTGGTCACTGTCAAGATTAGGGTTGCGGGCCTCTCTTGGGCCCGCAACAAAAAAATCTGTACCTGGGAAGTTTTAATTATTTCTCATATACTATTCAAATAGGGTCGAATTGGTACGTGGATACAGGTGTGCATAACTTAGAAGTTGTATTTTTTAAAGGCTAATTCTAGCTGATTTAATGACATATGTAGCAAAGATCTATCAAATAGGCCTATATATGCTGTTTTAAATACACATAACTTTGATATGATTCTTCAACTTAAATATATGCCGATAGTAGTGAATCCGGTCAGAATTGCCTCGAATGACTGGAAATCCTAGAAATGCTATGGTCTGAGCAGCGCCTTATCTTCAAAACGAGTTCAGTGACCCCCGATTATTTTAACGTTTTTAATCTAATCTTATCACTTTCTACCTGCAGTCAAAGTTTTAAAATCTGTGCATGGGAAGTTTTTGGCGCGAACGTCCTTAAGTGTATGCAAGTATGTTATTAAACTGATGAAAGTAGTTATTAACCAACAAAAAGCCTACGGCCTTGTCTCTGTTTCAATCTGTAAAGTTATTTTGAGCCACTCGCGCATTCACACGTTGCTTAGCATGGGACCAAAATCTTCCCACTGTCAGTGGTAAAATCTATCATTCGTGAGCGAATATTTTCACCAAGAATGACTAAACATGGTTTTGACTTTTAATGGCTTTTGATGGAGTTTACCACCTATTTTGGGCTGCATTCCCAAACAACCTGACACTTCGAAAGCACATCGTCACTGGCCGGCGGCGCCACAGACAGGGTTGTCACCCTCTGGGACGTGCTGAGAATTTGCTATCGGTAGTGCCTTGGGGGTTCTTGTCCCCCTTGGCACCTTGGGACGCATGAGGACTGAGGTCCTCTATTCTTGTTCGCCTAAAGTTCTCTGGAGGTAATTATCGTTGCTTTCTAGCACGGATTCTGACTTAGAGGCGTTCAGTCATAATCCAACCGATGTAGCTTCGCACCATTGGCTTTTCAGCCAAGTGCAAATGCCAATTTGCACTTGTCTGAATCTGCGGTTCCTCTCGTACTGAGCAGAATTACTATTGCAACAACACTTCATCAGTAGGGTAAAACTAACCTGTCTCACGACGTTCGACGGGGGTGATATGCACCAACCGTTGGTTGATGTTCCTCGCCCCCAACCACCGGAGTGTAATTTCCGCATGTGCCAGGATTAAGAGCTCTTCATGATCCCAGCGTGCTTTCTGCTTTGCAGCAGGCACATTCTGGGCATGACACTCAGCTGGGTGCGCTCAGCGCTGGTGCTGGGAAGGCACCTCACTGACCCGAATGACTGAGGACATTCAGGACAGCGAAAAGGCAGTTTGGTGTCCGTCGCCGTGTCTCTCCCCCCCCCCTTGATCATCTGTGGGGGCAGCGGCGGCCGCCCCCTGCACTTCTTCTTGTTCTGTAATCAGATGAATGACCACGGAGGTGATTAGCCCCCCGTGGCCTGGGAAGTTTTAGTTTCAGGGCCGAAGCCCCTAATGACGGCCCCCGCCGGGGTAAGATCGATGATTACCGTGGATGTGACTAGTCACCACACGAACGCCATACCCAACTCGTGAAGGCACTTCCTGCGGGGTAAGGACGTTAACTACTCCTCTCCCTTAAGAGAGTCATAGTTACTCCCGCCGTTTACCTGCGCTTGGTTGAATTTCTTCACTTGACATTCAGAGCACTAGGCAGAAATCACATTGTGTCAACACCGTTTCCGGCCAATCACATCATTAAGAGACTTCCCAAGACATCTGTGTAATGGTAGCCATATACGTTAGAAGGTCAACGAGTTGTTTGTGTGTTGGTATGGGTGAGAATTGAAGTCTTTGGCTGTATTTGTTTACTTTTTGATGGATACAAAAAATTAAATGTAAACAGCAGCTCACATTGATCAAAGAATTCAAAGTAAAATTTCATCACATCCATTCATTACTTTTGGCCACTCGAGTGGCTGCTATCATCCATTGGAAACATTTCTAAGGTTGTTCGCCCTTTGAAATTACAGAGT
>JAHPZR010025322.1:40000-42515 GCA_019787425.1 Platygyra sinensis
AGAATGAATCCTTTCATGAATTTAAAGCAAAATTTCCAGAAGTAAAAATGGGACAACGAACGTTTGAGAATTGCAAACCCTTTTATGTAGCACTGGCTAGGCCCGAGGACCGCAACTCTTGCTGTTGCCGAACGCATGTTGAAACAAGTATGCTTTTTACGTCATGTATGAACTACAGAAAACAATTGATAAAAGAACGCCCTGAAAGAGAGCAAGGTTATCCAATTTTCAAGCACTTAACTGATTTAGTAGACAAAACGCTCTGTCCTAAATTGGAAGAGGCTGAATTTCATCAGAAAGGGTGTTGTGACAGAGAATGTCTTAATTGTGGTGTCGAGCTAAGCAACTAAAAAGTATCGTTCAGTGTCTTCCAGTTGGTGATGTTTGTTGTATACATGACTATTCAGAAAATTACACTTGCCAACATCGGGACCAACTGCAGTCCCTCTATTACGGGCAAACCCAGGCATCCATACACGTCACTGTTTTGCATCGACACTCTTTGGCAGAGGTCGACGGTGAAGAGAGTACACTAGACAGCCCCAAAATTGTTACAGAACATCTGTTATATCGCCAGATTTGAAGCACGATCATATTGCCGTACACCTGTCGCTAAGTACTTAACTGTAATCAGGTACCCTGTTAAAACGATGGACGAGTGGACAGATGGATGTTCGGCCCAATATAAAAGTCACCATTGCATGGGTGATACTAGCTACTCAGTGGCCGATTTCGGTTACCCAGCAATTAGAAATAGGCCTTTTGCAACAGTTGGTCACGTGACCGATAATTTCTAAACTTTTAGCTACAGCAAATGAATTTCAGCGCTGGAAAGAGCATGTTTTAAATTACCAGGACACCAATTTTCAGACCAATGCCGTATAAGGTTGAGATTTTTATGACCGATTTGAATATTGCCAAAAATTAGCAGGGTTTTGTCTGGAAGCGAGGAGCTTTGCCCCTCTCAGAAAACCTTTTCTGTTTTATTAATCACTAACTACCAATAAAGAATCTTCGAACTGGCGTGAAGAAGTCTACCCTCCTTAGCCCTTGCAATGGGCATAATAGTTACACATTGCCTGCAACAATTTCGAGCACAAAGTGCACATGATCATACTGGAGGTCCTTCAATGATACATTTTTGGAGACAGGAGAAGCTTGTTTGAAAAAAAAACTTTTTCGGTTCAGTGAAGCTAAACGAGCTTTCTCGTTTGTTGTACAAAACAACATACACTGAAATCACCAACCTTGTCTTCGTATTTAGGGGAGACGTCCCCTTAATACCCGTGGGCCATGCTAGTTACTAGAAACACTAAAGTTTTAAAAAACCATCCTAGGGAACCAATGGATCTCAGAGATGCTCCCACTCTGACAGCATGGAACCATCTTTTCTCCGTGTTCCATACGTATCTTCTAATTCAGAACAAATGAAACGGACCGTGGATGAATAAACACAACCGATTTTATCTGTGACCAGTTTAAAAAATCGATTCGAGGAAGACTGCTGGCAGTCAACACGCTCGTAGAAGTGCCCACGAATTACACTTGAACCAGCACGATATTGAGCGTTCCAGTCATCCATAAGGTTTGCTGTCAAGGTGTCAGCATGGTCGGAGATGACATTAAGTATATAATAATCTTCTCCGACATCTCCGGACGCTATAGCCACAATGTTATTCTTTGCGACCAAGTCCAACAATCCCGTCCCTCATTTCTGCCACATCATTTCTTGTGGCCCTCCTTTCTGGGGCTTCCTGTTCCAAAATCTGTTGGTCCCAGCCCTTAACATACAACGGATTGTCACAGGTATCAAAATCGCCTGCAATGCAATGATCGCAATGGCAGGAAAGTTCTCGAGTTTTCAAATGTCCGCTTTGGACCATCTGCTAAATACTATGAATAGCACGGTTTCCTCTAACTTCCTTGAAGTAACGACGAGGGCATTCTCTTTCGTGCTGTTCAACGTAGAAGAAAATTCTGCGACTTAAGCTTGCCTTTTCCAACGGCACCTGCAGCTGTTCTTGCGCAAACTCATGAAGGTCGACTGCATTTTGAATTATTTTCTGCCGCCTTATCACTGCCATATCGACTTTGAACTTTAGATTGGCTCCGGCACTGTCCTGAGGCCCTTGTGCATGTGATGTTTTGGAAATAAATAGGCCTTTTGCACAGTTGTCACGTGACGTGCTTTTCAAGAACACACTGATTAATCATTGGTAATGCATAATGTTAGCAGAAATGGAAAGAAGAGTTCCAAATAAGCTTACATGCAAATTTTCAGGTTATATCTTTTAAAGGGAAATTTTTATGGACGTTAAAAATTAGAAGGATTTGTATAGGAGAAGAGTCGGCTTTGCCCTCCAGTCACGCTCCAGTGGTTTTCCATACAATCCTTGTAATTTTGCAAGTTTTCAAGCGGCCATAAAATCTTTGCCTTTCGGTGTAAGGGCCTAGAAATTTCCATTTTTCCTAATATTTTATCCCTCTTTCTATCTCCAATGGTTTATGCAGCAGC
>JAHPZR010025327.1:0-7500 GCA_019787425.1 Platygyra sinensis
TTGTATTTTTTAAAGGCTAATTCTAGCTGATTTAATGACATATGTAGCAAAGATCTATCAAATAGGCCTATATATGCTGTTTTAAATACACATAAATTTGATATGATTCTTCAACTTAAATATATGCCGATAGTAGTGAATCCGGTCAGAATTGCCTCGAATGACTGGAAATCCTAGAAATGCTATGGTTTGAGCAGCGCCTTATCTTCAAAACGAGTTCAGTGACCCCCGATTATTTTAACGTTTTTAATCTAATCTTATCACTTTCTACCTGCAGTCAAAGTTTTAAAATCTGTGCATGGGAAGTTTTTGGCGCGAACGTCCTTAAGTGTATGCAAGTATGTTATTAAACTGATGAAAGTAGTTATTAACCAACAAAAAGCCAAAGGCCTTGTCTCTGTTTCAATCTGTAAAGTTATTTTGAGCCACTCTCGCATTCACACGTTGCTTAGCATGGGACCAAAATCTTCCCACTGTCAGTGGTAAAATCTATCATTCGTGAGCGAATATTTTCACCAAGAATGACTAAACATGGTTTTGACTTTTAATGGCTTTAGATGGAGTTTACCACCTATTTTGGGCTGCATTCCCAAACAACCTGACACTTCGAAAGCACATCGTCAGTGGCCGGCGGCGCCACAGACAGGGTTGTCACCCTCTGGGACGTGCTGAGAATTTGCTATCGGTAGTGCCTTGGGGGTTCTTGTCCCCCTTGGCACCTTGGGACGCATGAGGACTGAGGTCCTCTATTCTTGTTCACCTAAAGTTCTCTGGAGGTAATTATCGTTGCTTTCTAGCACGGATTCTGACTTAGAGGCGTTCAGTCATAATCCAACCGATGTAGCTTTGCACCATTGGCTTTTCAGCCAAGTGCAAATGCCAATTTGCACTTGTCTGAATCTGCGGTTCCTCTCGTACTGAGCAGAATTACTATTGCAACAACACTTCATCAGTAGGGTAAAACTAACCTGTCTCACGACGTTCGACGGGGGTGATATGCACCAACCGTTGGTTGATGTTCCTCGCCCCCAACCACCGGAGTGTAATTTCCGCATGTGCCAGGATTAAGAGCTCTTCATGATCCCAGCGTGCTTTCTGCTTTGCAGCAGGCACATTCTGGGCATGACACTCAGCTGGGTGCGCTCAGCGCTGGTGCTGGGAAGGCACCTCACTGACCCGAATGACTGAGGACATTCAGGACAGCGAAAAGGCAGTTTGGTGTCCGTCGCCGTGTCTCTCCCCCCCCCTTGATCATCTGTGGGGGCAGCGGCGGCCGCCCCCTGCACTTCTTCTTGTTCTGTAATCAGATGAATGACCACGGAGGTGATTAGCCCCCCGTGGCCTGGGAAGTTTTAGTTTCAGGGCCGAAGCCCCTAATGACGGCCCCCGCCGGGGTAAGATCGATGATTACCGTGGATGTGACTAGTCACCACACGAACGCCATACCCAACTCGTGAAGGCACTTCCTGCGGGGTAAGGACGTTAACTACTCCTCTCTATTCACAGATTTATTAAGGTCGACAAAGGCCGCCACACTAGAAAGACACAAATTACAGACTGTTCACATCCCTAGGCAATTACAACAAAGGGCAGCAACACGCAGGAAGCGCCCAGGGCGATACTAGCACAGAAAGCATTACATGGCCTCCGGGCCCACATAAACTGTTTTTGCTTTTTGTTTGCCGGGGAAGCTTAACCCCGATTCACGGGAGGAGACACAGTGAGAAATCGGGGTGCGGGTGCACCCGTCATCCTCGGAGCACAAAGCCGCTTCTGTGGAAATGTTGCCATATCCACAGGCTCCTCTCACAGGTGACAGCTGAGAGGAGACTTAGGACCTGTCGCCCCAGAGCTAGATCCAAGCACAAGGTATCAGCTGATGCACGGGCCATCAGCCCCCTCCAGCTAAGAGCCACACTCGAGAACTTAGCCTCGTTGCTACTGATGGATCGCGCAAGCCAGTTTCTGATGTCCGGCACATCATAATACCGGACCTTGCGCTCGTGCACTTCATGAAGCACCGCATTGTCCGCTACAACCGTTACGTCCAGCACATAGGTCGGCCTGTCTTGATGGAAAAAGATCAGGTCGGGTCTTCTTAGCCCCGCATCAGTTGGAATGGCGGGCTCCCTGATGCAAGACCAGCCGGCTTTACCCGCTGCGGTCTGCACCAGGCTTACAAGCCTATCGTGTCTGGCAACTCTCGAACCATGAGTCCTAGGGCACACTTGTAAGATGTGCCCAAGTGATCCGGGTCGCTGACAAGCGCCACAAAGGACGCTCGTACCGGGGCGACCCCTGGCAGCACGGACCGCAGAGTGTAGAAGGTTCCCCCGGACCTTCAGTGCGCCGATGTAGTTAGCGCCACTCAGCAGACCAGTGCTATCGGCAACCCACCGGTGTTGTTGTGGGACAAGGTCGCTTTCGCGCAAGCCCCTGCCGTCCACAGAGGAGTGGAGGTCAGTTGCGAGGGCAGCCCGAAGGCCTTCCCCGCTCGTGACTTCCACCCCCCCCCGTAGCGGCTAGGCTCCCTTTGCCGTGCCAGCAAGGACTCAGCACCGTCCGTTGACAGCATCTCCACAATCACTGGGTCATTGCTGGCCCAGAGACGGTTGATGCATTTGATCTTCATCAACGGGACCTGATGTTCGAGTGTAACGATACCAAGGCCTCCATCGAAGATCTTAGCATGGAAGTATGCCCTGGGCGTGTCATGTGGCAGCTTCAACCAGGAACGAACAGCAGCCCGCACGGACCTGTCAAGCCATTTCAGGTACTTCTTGCTACTCGCAGTCAACACCAACTGGTGGAACGATGATGGTATGAGATGATTGTTGAGGATGAACATGTGCTGTTGCGGCTTCAGAGGAACCGAGCTGATGTTACTCAGCCCCTCCTCTAGCCTCCCAGCGATGTCCGCCCTCGTTCTCATTGGAGAGAGAGGTACCCCCAAATAGTGTTGGACACTTTGACATTCAGAGCACTAGGCAGAAATCACATTGTGTCAACACCGTTTCCGGCCAATCTCATCATTAAGAGACTTCCCAAGACATCTGTGTAATGGTAGCCATATACGTTAGAAGGTCAACGAGTTGTTTGTGTGTTGGTATGGGTGAGAATTGAAGTCTTTGGCTGTATTTGTTTACTTTTTGATGGATATAAAAAATTACATGTAAACAGCAGCTCACATCGATCAAAGAATTCAAAGTAAAATTTCATCACATCCATTCATTACTTTTGGCCACTCGAGTGGCTGCTATCATCCATTGGAAACATTTCTAAGGTTGTTCGCCCTTCTGAAATTACAGAGTACCTTTCACAATTTGGATACACAGATTCAGCCTATTAGCGGAGGTTGCATGGAAGCGAGGCCTAAGGGCCAAGGTGGAAAATATGGCGGCTGGTATGAAGCATCAAGTCTCAAGTGTTGCACTGCAACATTGTGTAACAATAAATGTATCAGGCATAATTTTTTTTCCCCTCTCCCTTTTCCCTTCATCTTTGCCAAAAAAAAAACAACGCCCGATTGCAGGTTATTACTATAGAAGCTAACAATTCGGGGGAAAAATTTTTTGTGTCATATACACTTTAAAACAAAATCATTCCTCTTCCATTTATTTCATAAGTTAATAACATTTCATTTTTCTCTAGCAGGAAAAAGTGAGCATAATTATCTTACTTTGTATGTTTTTGAGAAAACAAGGGTATCGTGTTACAAACTTTGCGAGGAAAACAAAAGTATTGAGTTGCAAATGTTGGAGTTGAAAAAATACAGTTATCACATTTGCTAGTTCAACGTAAAACGCCACAGTAAAATTTAAAACTGTCTTGCCAAACAGTAAGTGTAAGTTATTTTTGGGCCTTGAACTAACAAGTTACATACAGAAAGCAGATGACTCGAAACGTACTGAATGTCCTGCATACATTGTAACACTCTGCACTATCTGAGATTGTCTCACTAGTTGGTATTTATCACACTCGGCAGTGTGCCATTTCTCAAAACAACTTAGGTCATGCTGGAGACTTGATGGAATATCACAATCCCTACACCTCCAGGGAGTCTTTTGTTCCTTCTTGAAATGGACTCTGCACAGTTTACAATTTTTCCTCCCAGATGTTGGCTTTGAAAATTTGTTGGGGAGGTTATCACTGCTAAGGGGCACCTGACAATGTTCTGCGCCTACTGAAGACCTGGGTGGATAGGACTACATGTAGGATTTGGGTTGAGCTGAAGGTCAGTTCTTTGTAACAGTTCATGGGCTAAAGAATGTCTGAAGTCTTTGTGAGTGACACCTTCAGTAATTTTTTCTTGAGTACACTATATGCATTTGTTGCAGAAACACCATAAAATGAAAAACAATGTGCAATGCAATGCAATTTATAATGTTGTGTACTTCGTTTCTTGGTTTGTTTGGTAAATTACTACCACCACTTGTTCCGTGCTTGTAAAAAGGTCAGAAGACAAGAAAAACTAGAAAAGATGGGGACTGAGGGCACCGAGGTCAAGAATACAGATTCAGATGTACGAAATGGAGAAATGTCATTTTTTTTCAGAGGCCAAGACAAAAGATCACAAAAGGACTCGAAGACCTCATACAGTCTGTTACTAGCAAAGGGTATGCGATAATGAATAAATTATTTTTGGTAGGACTGGACAGGTTACAGAGCCAGTGTTATTCATTACTTGAAACTTGACGTGCTACATGTATATGCACAAAAGGTTTGTTTTACGCCAACCTGTGGTTTTTGTGCTGGTCAACTTTTGGTGAAGTGACATTGTAATTGAAATCCTGTATCCCGCACTGTTTCCTTTGGTAATCTTGCATCCCAGCCCTATAAAAATATGAAATGAAATCACACTCCCACTTGCAACTGAAATTCCTGCTTCCCACCTGTGTTTTCAGCTCAAGTCCCAACATCACTGCGAAAAAATCCAGCACCTCACCAAACCTCTTGTGGACCATCTCTACCTCATCTTCTACTTGCTCCTCGATTGCTTTGACCTGATATAACCGGCTGAGGTTTGCTGTTGTCTTCATTTCAAATTTCTTCGTCCTCTTCACTTGCATTTTTTTTTTCTGAAGTTTCCTGAACAGCTTGGATTGTACATATGGGCCCAGCAAGCATACTCGGCCACAACAGGTGTTAGGGATTATGGCCTTTGATGGGAGCCCATTAATGTATAGCAGTAGTTATTTGCATAGGTAACCTTTAATGGTCCCCAAGACAGCCAGGGCTTAAGGCGCCTTGACAAAATTTAGAACATACTGTAGAAACATTGATTAATAGTCATTCCTGTGATGGTAGTGCACTGAATAGAGAGAAACAACTTGACATCACTTATTTCAACGCAAACTTACATTTCTTACTGGTAATCAATCGATCAGTTTATCAATATATATAACATGGTCGGTATGCTTAGCTGAAAAGCTAGTTTACAGGTACACCACAGAAAAAAGTTATCAAAGCCTTTTGAAGGTGTATACACTGTAAATTTAAAGGAAATTAAGAACTAGCTAATATTAAAATATAAAAATTTAACAATGTTGTCACCAAGTTAAAATGTATAAAAATACAATCATAAAAAGTGGTAAATATTGATTAAGGTGGATCCACATTGCACTTAGAGTCCCGTGAGATTTAATGTTTTAAAGTTGTTTTTAGAACTATTGTATGTTTGAATCTTTCCAGACTTGTTTGGTATAGCGTTCTACAATTTTGATGCAGCTTATTTCCTTGTTAAGCTGAAAGTTGTTGATTTTACTGTTGGAAGGTTCAGTTTTGTGGTGCCCCTAAGTTTGTGAGTGGAGAACCTTACAGTTTTAAGATCATGTAAGCTTGCAGGTCCTGCATCGCTGGCTAATATCTTGAAAACAGTGGACAATATATTGTACTGGTCGTTCATGAAGACTGACATGCTTACAAAGTTCCTGATAAGGCAAGGACTTACCTCTGAAAACAATGGGGATCACTCCTTTGTTCACCATCTCTAACTTGTCAGCTTTATAACTGGGGACAAACGTTCTCAACTCGACGGATGCATTTACATTGATGTATACTTTAATCCGTAGGTTGAAACTAAGAGGTAAACGAACTAAAAGTTACAACATGAATAAAAAACAGAATTGTACCAACTGCCAACGAAATACAGTTAATAAGAAACCACGGTAAAGATATACTTACATTGTAACGGCCACGAAAAGAAAACTACATTAAACAACATTCAACTGCATTCGGCGACAACTCAATTCAACTGGGAGGGAAAAACCTATATTTAACTGCGCGCAGCGCGACTGCAAAGAAAAACTGCTCCAAGCCAAACCCCAAATAACAAGAAAACTAAGCCTTATATATACAAAACGTAGTAATTACATGCACAACACGATGAGACTTAACTAAAGGTGTAAATTGTGATGAATGGTAAAAGACTAGGAGCGAAAGTGTGGAAACAAACAAAAAACAATAAAATACTAATGAACAGGCTACAAGAAATACTAAACAATTTGAAGTGAAACACTACCTACACACGAATCAACACCAACTAAACACTAATCAACGCCCTGGGATCTTACAAGCTTTAACTTAGAGATGAAAACAGTCCCACAATAATCTATAAAAACAACTGGACAGCTGAAAAGGGTGAATTTAATGCCCAATATTTCAGTTAGACAGACTAACCTTCTTCAGGGCTTACACTGAAGCTAAGTTGATATTGATAAAACGGTTACAAATTTGAGATGATATTAGTGGAAATGTATGACGTAATTGGTTGAGAAAAATAGCAAAAAAGGAAATGTGTACTAAATGTATACCCACACACAAGAAATAGATTAAATTTTGTCACACCTGTTTAACCCACAAGGTTTAAGGGTCTTGCCCGTGGAGATCAAAATTGCTTCTCTTAGTGAATGGTATCCCTATTTCAAGTTGCTGAGTTTGAGTTCTATGTTGTCAATTGAATGTGCAGAAATGTAAATTGATCTGAAACGTCAGTGGGTTGATCAATATGTCATCACTGAGATGGTATTTATTTATTGCATATGTTGCACTGTATTATATGAATGAGACTAAAAGAAGAGCAGGTGATGTGATGTCATATACACCTTTGTTCGTTGATAGAGAAAGACGTAGTTCCTTCTGTAACAAAAGGACCGTTATGTACCTTTGTCTGTAACAGCAAAGCTCCCAAAGCTTGGGGGATTGTCTGCGATGTTTGGCCCCGACTAGCTTGTCATGTAGGTTATTGGAATGACAGTATGATATAAGAGGAGGAGAAGACCATGCTGCTAGGCATCGATGTGAAGAACTAAGAATGTTAAGGGGGGAGAAACTTAATTACAATTCTGTTGCTTAGGAAATCTCAAAACCTCCATTTTTTTGGATCCTGAAGTCCAGTGGGCATCAAAGTTTACCATGTTTGTTCGGTTTACGTTTCCTTTAAATGTTTCAAACCACGCCCATATTTGGTGAATTGAACAAACATGCTAAACTTTGATGCCC
>JAHPZR010025327.1:12500-20000 GCA_019787425.1 Platygyra sinensis
TTGCTCAAGAGAGAGAAACATATTTCAATATGGCGGCCAAAGGTCAGAGTAATGATCTTTCGATAGATGCAGTTTGAGAAGCAGTTTTAACCAATATGGATGACTTGTTGTCTCAAGAATCGGAAGAAATTGATGAAAAAGAATCAGTTAATGGAGAATCCCAAGACGTTGTCAGTGAGAAGATTGAAATGTGTCTACAGGCATTTGACTCGCTTGATTTAGGGGATGTAAATTTGGAAATGTTTAAGAAATGCGTGCAAAAACAAATTGAAGCATCTTACTGCGTATTTCAAAGTCCTACTGATCCGTTAAAGATTTTATTGAATGTTCCTGTAAACTGTGGAGCGGTACTTTCTGACGAAACCAAACTGTGGCTGGACAAGATCAATTTCCGTTTGGGAAGAAAAGTCAGCATCAGGCAGCCTTATCAGTGCGAAATAATTCGAAATTTACCAAAGGAAATCTTTTTGGCATTTCGAAGTGGAGTTTCATGCTCTTGGTTGCAAGATGTTGTTGATAACATTTCCCTCGCTGAAAATAATAAGTGCTATGTGATACCACTCACAAGGATGGAAGCTGTGGTTGCATTATTCTCTGTGTTGTCAGGAATGCCAGAAGGGACAGTCAGTTCATACTTGAGAGGAGAGTGTCGAATGGAAGAGCTAAAGTTATAGTAAACTTGCAGAAAGACTTTGTTTTCCTTTACAAGATCAAAGCTGGTCAGCTCTTGATAACCTGTCATTATGGACTTTGGAACAAGTCTGGCTTCCCACTTCATAGCTAAGTTACAGAATCATTGTTGCTTTTTTCCATACCAGACAATGAAAGAGGGCATGATTCTACAATCATGGACAAAAGTCTTGGGACAAATTTACATTTGAGGTGCTTTTTCACACGCGCCAAGCAAACAGTCAGGCGCGAATTCATCTACACTTGTTCAGCCCCTCTCTCTCCCCCTCCCCCCCTCTACAATGTTGGACAAGTGTACACGCTCTATTTCTCCGGACAACATTGTATGGGGGGCGGGGGGGGGGGGGGGGAGAGAAACGCATAACAGTCCTTTTTTAAAAACTCCGTTTTAAAAACACAAAAAATTAGTGCAATTACACAAGTGTCCCAAGGAATTTTGTCCAGGATTGTCTGATTTTTACGTCTCATGGAAAAATGCACAATTACGATGTTTTTTGGCCCTAAATACATTTAGGGCCCGAGAGTGTGAATATCTGAGTTAAGAAAGGCATTTTTTAGAGCTTTTACCCGGCTTTTCCGTAATTTTTAATGGTTTTGGACCCGCCGGGAAAGGTGTTGATCTCACATAATATAGAAACTTTTGTATGTGATGGCGGTGATAATGGAGTCGCTTGATTTGGATACGTAACGAACTGTTAACATTAATGTACAGTTCTTCAGATCCTTCAATATTTTTAGAAACGACAAATCTGGTATTTAAGCCAATCTTAGTGACCACCTTAACAGTTATTACAGCTTGTTTCAGTGAGTACAAATTATAGTGAGGCGCTTTACTCTTCGTGTAGTGACGTCAGCGTTCACTGGTCATCGCGCAGTACTCAGCGGCGAAGAAAGACAGTGTTAATTCAATTTACTCAAAGTATCGACTAAGAATGCCAGCCAAAATATATTTTCAACACGGCAGTTATGGTCCTTTTTGGAAATAAGTTCACAAAAGTCATGTCACAGCACGCTGGCAGTAAATGCAACGGTTCTCACTAAATCCAGTATAGAAGAGTTAACTTTAAAACAATTCTTAACAATGAAAAATGAGAACCGTGTTTGCAGAGCTCAAAATTAAGTTTTTCCCAGCAATAAAGGTGTGGAAGATCGATTTCCAAATACAGTTGACTTAACACGTCTTAAATGTGAGCTTTTGGAAATAGTTAGGCAGATTTTAAGGTTTTAAAGTGAGTACCGTGGCTGAGAACCGTTGAGTTATGCAAATAAGAAGGGACCAACTCATTGCTCGTGACATCAAAAAATGTCACACAATGTCATTTCGGAAACAAATAAAGGGAAATGACTCCCAAAGGCTGGAAACAACTTTGAAATGCTTTGTTCGGTACCTTTTGGGCGAAAGTAGTGTTTGCGATGCACGCTCACTGCCTGCATGCATCACATATTCATGATACAGTTGACTTCGAGATTTGACATTTCCGCGCGATTTCCAGGAGCGAAGACCTTCTGTTTTTCTTAAAAACCAAGGCTTTTGCTCGCTGTTCGACAGAAATTCTTGTCTTTACACAACGATCTATAATGCCCGTTGCTGCTTTTAGCGTTAACCATGTTTGTCCCTTCAAATACCGCACGCGCCATTCTGAGATAGAACACTTAAAATTCCGATTTACACCTCGCGTGGAGAAAAATTAAAAAAGAAAACAAAATGCGTTAATAAACCACGAAATAGCTCAGAAACAGTCATTGTATAACGATCTATTCACAGAGTCTAGAAAAAACACATTTAGAATTTAGAAAACCACTGAAAAATGACACTTTATTTCTTAACTTAAATTCAGACAATCATGGACAAAAGTCTTGGGACAAATTTACATTTGAGGTGCTTTTTCACACGCGCCAAGCAAACAGTCAGGCGCGAATTCATCTACACTTGTTCAGCCCCTCTCTCTCCCCCTCCCCCCCTCTACAATGTTGGACAAGTGTACACGCTCTATTTCTCCGGACAACATTGTATGGGGGGCGGGGGGGGGGGGGGGAGAGAAACGCATAACAGTCCTTTTTTAAAAACTCCGTTTTAAAAACACAAAAAATTAGTGCAATTACACAAGTGTCCCAAGGAATTTTGTCCAGGATTGTAGTTGGTTTTGGGTAACAGTGTTTTAATGAGTTAATAGCTTAAAATTGAGTTGAATAAAACTTACTCAATGTTGATATTTAATAACATGTCAACAAACTTTGTAACAAGATTAAATAGTATTGTCTAAAAATCAATACAAAATTAATTTTGAATACAAATTATGCAATTGTAAGCTGTTGTTAAAATATGTTTCTTACTGTTGTCCATTTATTTTTTCCAAACAAAAATGGTAGTTACTTCAATAAAACTGAAATTAAACACAACTGTTCAAATGCTAATATATGAACATGTCAATAAACTTTGCAACAAGGCTAAATTTTAACCAGCATAATCTAAAAATTCAGTTTAAATTATTTTGAACAGTGCAATAAAGTTGTACAATAGAGTTGTTGGCTGGAATGAGGAATGTTGACAGTTGCTGTCAACATTGTTAAAACTCTCTGTTGATTGCTTACTTTTGAGGACTTAGAGTAAGCTAATTGTAGTCTTTTGCAGCTACTATACAGAACAGAGATTCTTGACTACAGCGATCTTCCCTAGTCCAACACTTTTCTCAATTTGGGCTCTGAAGTTATGTGAACAATAACAGCACTTCTCTTCTTCAGGCCCTTTGTCAAAGCCACATAAACAGGCTTGTCCATTAGTTACTCTTAACGGTATATAGGTTTGCCTAGATCTAAAAATATCCTCTCCCCCATAGCCTCTTTCTCTGAGCTAGATAAGGTGAACAAATTCGTGCTGAAAAATCTGCATCCACCTTGCATGATGATTGGTATTTTGGCTATACCTTTGAATTGCCATATGCTTGGCTTGATGGCCCTCCATAGACACTGCATTTAAGCCCAAGTTGTATTTCTGAAAAACCTCAGATGCATGGGCAGGAATGATATGACCCACAGTCCAGGTTGTTGTGGTCTAGTACACCTAACACATTTCAGGTTGTTCTTGGGGGGATGGTGCCCCTTTCAGGAAAGATGATTCAGCCACTGCTTGGAATGTTAGTTTTCTCAATAGGGGACAACATATCCTAAGCAGTAATGAGAACTTCCTCATTTTTGGAGCTAACTGCTCTGAAAGTTCTGTTCCCATACAAAGGTATGTGAAGCATCTCTTACAAGAGATGACCACTATCGAGGACAAAACCTACAGCATTAATGGGAAAGACATCAAATTTAAGTTTGCAGAGTTTCCTAATGATCTCGAAATGCTTGCATTTCTTGCTGGAGAACTATCTTTAAGTGCCACATTTTTCTCAAGCTTTGGAAATGTGAGCACTGCTGACTGCAGTCATGTAAAAGGCACTTTTGGACCTGGTCCAAGCAAAAAATGGAAGCCATGGGTCTACGACAAAAGGGTGGCTGTTGGCAAGGGAGGTTGAAAAGCTAAAGAAACAGGTCAGTAAACAGAAAGTTTCAGAGAAAACACAGCGAAAAAAGGTAACTGACTTCATTTCCTCGAAAGGTAGTAGACAAGAATTTGTACCATTGGTTGGAAAGTTTATTGATAGAACACGTGTCGAACCATTGCATCCAAAAAACAATTCTTGTCAGCAATTATTTAACCTGATCCTATATGAAAGCATTGGAATGTCAGTACTTGCATCAAGCATCACAGACTTTGATGCTGTGCTTATACATCCCCACTTTATAAACTGGTCAACTGCCTTAAAGAAAAGGTCAAAATGGGTTGTCTTGACAAGAAAGTGATTAGGTGGTTTAATGAAAACAAAGATCTCACCCATTTTCAATACAGCTTCACTGGTCAGGACTCTCATTTGTTCCTACAGAATTTCATGTTTATCATTGATTCTATCAAGCAAACACATGATTCAGAGAAGCAAACCTTTCCCTCTCTGTATTTGCCTACATGGCATTGCAATTGAGGCAAATTGTCTTCCTGTTTTGTAGAGTTGTCAATGTTTCTCAGGAAAACATTGCAGAGCTTAAACAATGCTGCACCAATTTCTTCAGATGCAGCAGCTTGTTCAGCACAATGACCCCAACAACCTGGACTGTGGGTCATATCATTCCTGCCCATGCATCTGAGGTTTTTCAGAAATACAACTTGGGCTTAAATGCAGTGTCTATGGAGGGCCATCAAGCCAAGCATATGGCAATTCAAAGGTATAGCCAAAATACCAATCATCATGCAAGGTGGATGCAGATTTTTCAGCACGAATTTGTTCACCTTATCTAGCTCAGAGAAAGAGGCTATGGGGGAGAGGATATTTTTAGATCTAGGCAAACCTATATACCGTTAAGAGTAACTAATGGACAAGCCTGTTTATGTGGCTTTGACAAAGGGCCTGAAGAAGAGAAGTGCTGTTATTGTTCACATAACTTCAGAGCCCAAATTGAGAAAAGTGTTGGACTAGGGAAGATCGCTGTAGTCAAGAATCTCTGTTCTGTATAGTAGCTGCAAAAGACTACAATTAGCTTACTCTAAGTCCTCAAAAGTAAGCAATCAACAGAGAGTTTTAACAATGTTGACAGCAACTGTCAACATTCCTCATTCCAGCCAACAACTCTATTGTACAACTTTATTGCACTGTTCAAAATAATTTAAACTGAATTTTTAGATTATGCTGGTTAAAATTTAGCCTTGTTGCAAAGTTTATTGACATGTTCATATATTAGCATTTGAACAGTTGTGTTTAATTTCAGTTTTATTGAAGTAACTACCATTTTTGTTTGGAAAAAATAAATGGACAACAGTAAGAAACATATTTTAACAACAGCTTACAATTGCATAATTTGTATTCAAAATTAATTTTGTATTGATTTTTAGACAATACTATTTAATCTTGTTACAAAGTTTGTTGACATGTTATTAAATATCAACATTGAGTAAGTTTTATTCAACTCAATTTTAAGCTATTAACTCATTAAAACACTGTTACCCAAAACCAACTACAATCCTGGACAAAATTCCTTGGGACACTTGTGTAATTGCACTAATTTTTTGTGTTTTTAAAACGGAGTTTTTAAAAAAGGACTGTTATGCGTTTCTCTCCCCCCCCCCCCCCCGCCCCCCATACAATGTTGTCCGGAGAAATAGAGCGTGTACACTTGTCCAACATTGTAGAGGGGGGGGAGGGGGAGAGAGAGGGGCTGAACAAGTGTAGATGAATTCGCGCCTGACTGTTTGCTTGGCGCGTGTGAAAAAGCACCTCAAATGTAAATTTGTCCCAAGACTTTTGTCCATGATTGTCTGAATTTAAGTTAAGAAATAAAGTGTCATTTTTCAGTGGTTTTCTAAATTCTAAATGTGTTTTTTCTAGACTCTGTGAATAGATCGTTATACAATGACTGTTTCTGAGCTATTTCGTGGTTTATTAACGCATTTTGTTTTCTTTTTTAATTTTTCTCCACGCGAGGTGTAAATCGGAATTTTAAGTGTTCTATCTCAGAATGGCGCGTGCGGTATTTGAAGGGACAAACATGGTTAACGCTAAAAGCAGCAACGGGCATTATAGATCGTTGTGTAAAGACAAGAATTTCTGTCGAACAGCGAGCAAAAGCCTTGGTTTTTAAGAAAAACAGAAGGTCTTCGCTCCTGGAAATCGCGCGGAAATGTCAAATCTCGAAGTCAACTGTATCATGAATATGTGATGCATGCAGGCAGTGAGCGTGCATCGCAAACACTACTTTCGCCCAAAAGGTACCGAACAAAGCATTTCAAAGTTGTTTCCAGCCTTTGGGAGTCATTTCCCTTTATTTGTTTCCGAAATGACATTGTGTGACATTTTTTGATGTCACGAGCAATGAGTTGGTCCCTTCTTATTTGCATAACTCAACGGTTCTCAGCCACGGTACTCACTTTAAAACCTTAAAATCTGCCTAACTATTTCCAAAAGCTCACATTTAAGACGTGTTAAGTCAACTGTATTTGGAAATCGATCTTCCACACCTTTATTGCTGGGAAAAACTTAATTTTGAGCTCTGCAAACACGGTTCTCATTTTTCATTGTTAAGAATTGTTTTAAAGTTAACTCTTCTATACTGGATTTAGTGAGAACCGTTGCATTTACTGCCAGCGTGCTGTGACATGACTTTTGTGAACTTATTTCCAAAAAGGACCATAACTGCCGTGTTGAAAATATATTTTGGCTGGCATTCTTAGTCGATACTTTGAGTAAATTGAATTAACACTGTCTTTCTTCGCCGCTGAGTACTGCGCGATGACCAGTGAACGCTGACGTCACTACACGAAGAGTAAAGCGCCTCACTATAATTTGTACTCACTGAAACAAGCTGTAATAACTGTTAAGGTGGTCACTAAGATTGGCTTAAATACCAGATTTGTCGTTTCTAAAAATATTGAAGGATCTGAAGAACTGTACATTAATGTTAACAGTTCGTTACGTATCCAAATCAAGCGACTCCATTATCACCGCCATCACATACAAAAGTTTCTATATTATGTGAGATCAACACCTTTCCCGGCGGGTCCAAAACCATTAAAAATTACGGAAAAGCCGGGTAAAAGCTCTAAAAAATGCCTTTCTTAACTCAGATATTCACACTCTCGGGCCCTAAATGTATTTAGGGCCAAAAAACATCGTAATTGTGCATTTTTCCATGAGACGTAAAAATCAGACAATCCTGGACAAAATTCCTTGGGACACTTGTGTAATTGCACTAATTTTTTGTGTTTTTAAAACGGAGTTTTTA
>JAHPZR010025327.1:27500-33643 GCA_019787425.1 Platygyra sinensis
TGGCAGTTGGTACAATTCTGTTTTTTATTCATGTTGTAACTTTTAGTTCGTTTACCTCTTAGTTTCAACCTACGGATTAAAGTATACATCAATGTAAATGCATCCGTCGAGTTGAGAACGTTTGTCCCCAGTTATAAAGCTGACAAGTTAGAGATGGTGAACAAAGGAGTGATCCCCATTGTTTTCAGAGGTAAGTCCTTGCCTTATCAGGAACTTTGTAAGCATGTCAGTCTTCATGAACGACCAGTACAATATATTGTCCACTGTTTTCAAGATATTAGCCAGCGATGCAGGACCTGCAAGCTTACATGATCTTAAAACTGTAAGGTTCTCCACTCACAAACTTAGGGGCACCACAAAACTGAACCTTCCAACAGTAAAATCAACAACTTTCAGCTTAACAAGGAAATAAGCTGCATCAAAATTGTAGAACGCTATACCAAACAAGTCTGGAAAGATTCAAACATACAATAGTTCTAAAAACAACTTTAAAACATTAAATCTCACGGGACTCTAAGTGCAATGTGGATCCACCTTAATCAATATTTACCACTTTTTATGATTGTATTTTTATACATTTTAACTTGGTGACAACATTGTTAAATTTTTATATTTTAATATTAGCTAGTTCTTAATTTCCTTTAAATTTACAGTGTATACACCTTCAAAAGGCTTTGATAACTTTTTTCTGTGGTGTACCTGTAAACTAGCTTTTCAGCTAAGCATACCGACCATGTTATATATATTGATAAACTGATCGATTGATTACCAGTAAGAAATGTAAGTTTGCGTTGAAATAAGTGATGTCAAGTTGTTTCTCTCTATTCAGTGCACTACCATCACAGGAATGACTATTAATCAATGTTTCTACAGTATGTTCTAAATTTTGTCAAGGCGCCTTAAGCCCTGGCTGTCTTGGGGACCATTAAAGGTTACCTATGCAAATAACTACTGCTATACATTAATGGGCTCCCATCAAAGGCCATAATCCCTAACACCTGTTGTGGCCGAGTATGCTTGCTGGGCCCATATGTACAATCCAAGCTGTTCAGGAAACTTCAGAAAAAAAAAATGCAAGTGAAGAGGACGAAGAAATTTGAAATGAAGACAACAGCAAACCTCAGCCGGTTATATCAGGTCAAAGCAATCGAGGAGCAAGTAGAAGATGAGGTAGAGATGGTCCACAAGAGGTTTGGTGAGGTGCTGGATTTTTTCGCAGTGATGTTGGGACTTGAGCTGAAAACACAGGTGGGAAGCAGGAATTTCAGTTGCAAGTGGGAGTGTGATTTCATTTCATATTTTTATAGGGCTGGGATGCAAGATTACCAAAGGAAACAGTGCGGGATACAGGATTTCAATTACAATGTCACTTCACCAAAAGTTGACCAGCACAAAAACCACAGGTTGGCGTAAAACAAACCTTTTGTGCATATACATGTAGCACGTCAAGTTTCAAGTAATGAATAACACTGGCTCTGTAACCTGTCCAGTCCTACCAAAAATAATTTATTCAT
The DNA here is from genome assembly GCA_019787425.1 of Platygyra sinensis. Lineage (NCBI taxonomy): Eukaryota > Metazoa > Cnidaria > Anthozoa > Scleractinia > Merulinidae > Platygyra > Platygyra sinensis. Next base: position 29,015 of record JAHPZR010025327.1, read on the forward strand.
TATCGCATACCCTTTGCTAGTAACAGACTGTATGAGGTCTTCGAGTCCTTTTGTGATCTTTTGTCTTGGCCTCTGAAAAAAAATGACATTTCTCCATTTCGTACATCTGAATCTGTATTCTTGACCTCGGTGCCCTCAGTCCCCATCTTTTCTAGTTTTTCTTGTCTTCTGACCTTTTTACAAGCACGGAACAAGTGGTGGTAGTAATTTACCAAACAAACCAAGAAACGAAGTACACAACATTATAAATTGCATTGCATTGCACATTGTTTTTCATTTTATGGTGTTTCTGCAACAAATGCATATAGTGTACTCAAGAAAAAATTACTGAAGGTGTCACTCACAAAGACTTCAGACATTCTTTAGCCCATGAACTGTTACAAAGAACTGACCTTCAGCTCAACCCAAATCCTACATGTAGTCCTATCCACCCAGGTCTTCAGTAGGCGCAGAACATTGTCAGGTGCCCCTTAGCAGTGATAACCTCCCCAACAAATTTTCAAAGCCAACATCTGGGAGGAAAAATTGTAAACTGTGCAGAGTCCATTTCAAGAAGGAACAAAAGACTCCCTGGAGGTGTAGGGATTGTGATATTCCATCAAGTCTCCAGCATGACCTAAGTTGTTTTGAGAAATGGCACACTGCCGAGTGTGATAAATACCAACTAGTGAGACAATCTCAGATAGTGCAGAGTGTTACAATGTATGCAGGACATTCAGTACGTTTCGAGTCATCTGCTTTCTGTATGTAACTTGTTAGTTCAAGGCCCAAAAATAACTTACACTTACTGTTTGGCAAGACAGTTTTAAATTTTACTGTGGCGTTTTACGTTGAACTAGCAAATGTGATAACTGTATTTTTTCAACTCCAACATTTGCAACTCAATACTTTTGTTTTCCTCGCAAAGTTTGTAACACGATACCCTTGTTTTCTCAAAAACATACAAAGTAAGATAATTATGCTCACTTTTTCCTGCTAGAGAAAAATGAAATGTTATTAACTTATGAAATAAATGGAAGAGGAATGATTTTGTTTTAAAGTGTATATGACACAAAAAATTTTTTCCCCCGAATTGTTAGCTTCTATAGTAATAACCTGCAATCGGGCGTTGTTTTTTTTTTTGGCAAAGATGAAGGGAAAAGGGAGAGGGGAAAAAAAATTATGCCTGATACATTTATTGTTACACAATGTTGCAGTGCAACACTTGAGACTTGATGCTTCATACCAGCCGCCATATTTTCCACCTTGGCCCTTAGGCCTCGCTTCCATGCAACCTCCGCTAATAGGCTGAATCTGTGTATCCAAATTGTGAAAGGTACTCTGTAATTTCAGAAGGGCGAACAACCTTAGAAATGTTTCCAATGGATGATAGCAGCCACTCGAGTGGCCAAAAGTAATGAATGGATGTGATGAAATTTTACTTTGAATTCTTTGATCGATGTGAGCTGCTGTTTACATGTAATTTTTTATATCCATCAAAAAGTAAACAAATACAGCCAAAGACTTCAATTCTCACCCATACCAACACACAAACAACTCGTTGACCTTCTAACGTATATGGCTACCATTACACAGATGTCTTGGGAAGTCTCTTAATGATGAGATTGGCCGGAAACGGTGTTGACACAATGTGATTTCTGCCTAGTGCTCTGAATGTCAAAGTGTCCAACACTATTTGGGGGTACCTCTCTCTCCAATGAGAACGAGGGCGGACATCGCTGGGAGGCTAGAGGAGGGGCTGAGTAACATCAGCTCGGTTCCTCTGAAGCCGCAACAGCACATGTTCATCCTCAACAATCATCTCATACCATCATCGTTCCACCAGTTGGTGTTGACTGCGAGTAGCAAGAAGTACCTGAAATGGCTTGACAGGTCCGTGCGGGCTGCTGTTCGTTCCTGGTTGAAGCTGCCACATGACACGCCCAGGGCATACTTCCATGCTAAGATCTTCGATGGAGGCCTTGGTATCGTTACACTCGAACATCAGGTCCCGTTGATGAAGATCAAATGCATCAACCGTCTCTGGGCCAGCAATGACCCAGTGATTGTGGAGATGCTGTCAACGGACGGTGCTGAGTCCTTGCTGGCACGGCAAAGGGAGCCTAGCCGCTACGGGGGGGGTGGAAGTCACGAGCGGGGAAGGCCTTCGGGCTGCCCTCGCAACTGACCTCCACTCCTCTGTGGACGGCAGGGGCTTGCGCGAAAGCGACCTTGTCCCACAACAACACCGGTGGGTTGCCGATAGCACTGGTCTGCTGAGTGGCGCTAACTACATCGGCGCACTGAAGGTCCGGGGGAACCTTCTACACTCTGCGGTCCGTGCTGCCAGGGGTCGCCCCGGTACGAGCGTCCTTTGTGGCGCTTGTCAGCGACCCGGATCACTTGGGCACATCTTACAAGTGTGCCCTAGGACTCATGGTTCGAGAGTTGCCAGACACGATAGGCTTGTAAGCCTGGTGCAGACCGCAGCGGGTAAAGCCGGCTGGTCTTGCATCAGGGAGCCCGCCATTCCAACTGATGCGGGGCTAAGAAGACCCGACCTGATCTTTTTCCATCAAGACAGGCCGACCTATGTGCTGGACGTAACGGTTGTAGCGGACAATGCGGTGCTTCATGAAGTGCACGAGCGCAAGGTCCGGTATTATGATGTGCCGGACATCAGAAACTGGCTTGCGCGATCCATCAGTAGCAACGAGGCTAAGTTCTCGAGTGTGGCTCTTAGCTGGAGGGGGCTGATGGCCCGTGCATCAGCTGATACCTTGTGCTTGGATCTAGCTCTGGGGCGACAGGTCCTAAGTCTCCTCTCAGCTGTCACCTGTGAGAGGAGCCTGTGGATATGGCAACATTTCCACAGAAGCGGCTTTGTGCTCCGAGGATGACGGGTGCACCCGCACCCCGATTTCTCACTGTGTCTCCTCCCGTGAATCGGGGTTAAGCTTCCCCGGCAAACAAAAAGCAAAAACAGTTTATGTGGGCCCGGAGGCCATGTAATGCTTTCTGTGCTAGTATCGCCCTGGGCGCTTCCTGCGTGTTGCTGCCCTTTGTTGTAATTGCCTAGGGATGTGAACAGTCTGTAATTTGTGTCTTTCTAGTGTGGCGGCCTTTGTCGACCTTAATAAATCTGTGAATAGAGAGGAGTAGTTAACGTCCTTACCCCGCAGGAAGTGCCTTCACGAGTTGGGTATGGCGTTCGTGTGGTGACTAGTCACATCCACGGTAATCATCGATCTTACCCCGGCGGGGGCCGTCATTAGGGGCTTCGGCCCTGAAACTAAAACTTCCCAGGCCACGGGGGGCTAATCACCTCCGTGGTCATTCATCTGATTACAGAACAAGAAGAAGTGCAGGGGGCGGCCGCCGCTGCCCCCACAGATGATCAAGGGGGGGGGAGAGACACGGCGACGGACACCAAACTGCCTTTTCGCTGTCCTGAATGTCCTCAGTCATTCGGGTCAGTGAGGTGCCTTCCCAGCACCAGCGCTGAGCGCACCCAGCTGAGTGTCATGCCCAGAATGTGCCTGCTGCAAAGCAGAAAGCACGCTGGGATCATGAAGAGCTCTTAATCCTGGCACATGCGGAAATTACACTCCGGTGGTTGGGGGCGAGGAACATCAACCAACGGTTGGTGCATATCACCCCCGTCGAACGTCGTGAGACAGGTTAGTTTTACCCTACTGATGAAGTGTTGTTGCAATAGTAATTCTGCTCAGTACGAGAGGAACCGCAGATTCAGACAAGTGCAAATTGGCATTTGCACTTGGCTGAAAAGCCAATGGTGCAAAGCTACATCGGTTGGATTATGACTGAACGCCTCTAAGTCAGAATCCGTGCTAGAAAGCAACGATAATTACCTCCAGAGAACTTTAGGTGAACAAGAATAGAGGACCTCAGTCCTCATGCGTCCCAAGGTGCCAAGGGGGACAAGAACCCCCAAGGCACTACCGATAGCAAATTCTCAGCACGTCCCAGAGGGTGACAACCCTGTCTGTGGCGCCGCCGGCCACTGACGATGTGCTTTCGAAGTGTCAGGTTGTTTGGGAATGCAGCCCAAAATAGGTGGTAAACTCCATCTAAAGCCATTAAAAGTCAAAACCATGTTTAGTCATTCTTGGTGAAAATATTCGCTCACGAATGATAGATTTTACCACTGACAGTGGGAAGATTTTGGTCCCATGCTAAGCAACGTGTGAATGCGAGAGTGGCTCAAAATAACTTTACAGATTGAAACAGAGACAAGGCCTTTGGCTTTTTGTTGGTTAATAACTACTTTCATCAGTTTAATAACATACTTGCATACACTTAAGGACGTTCGCGCCAAAAACTTCCCATGCACAGATTTTAAAACTTTGACTGCAGGTAGAAAGTGATAAGATTAGATTAAAAACGTTAAAATAATCGGGGGTCACTGAACTCGTTTTGAAGATAAGGCGCTGCTCAAACCATAGCATTTCTAGGATTTCCAGTCATTCGAGGCAATTCTGACCGGATTCACTACTATCGGCATATATTTAAGTTGAAGAATCATATCAAATTTATGTGTATTTAAAACAGCATATATAGGCCTATTTGATAGATCTTTGCTACATATGTCATTAAATCAGCTAGAATTAGCCTTTAAAAAATACAACT